>FN648646.1:71354-86047 GCA_000310025.1 Ectocarpus siliculosus | reverse complement strand
GGGGGGGGGGGGGGGTGAAACAACTGCGCAGGAACCGCCAAGTCGGCGGTTTGGGGATAAGCCCCGTTATACTTACTGCTGTATGTGCCACTATATTTTTCAAGAAAACCCGTCGACAGGTCCTGTTCAAGAGCACAAAAAAATCTCGTCTCTATTGTAGGTACAGTATCTACTTCGTAGTTTGATTTGATTAGGTGGGTTGAACCCCAGGCTGAATGAAGACACACTGAGGTGTTTTCTTCTTCCTGAGGTCCTCCCTCGATCTCTGGGATAGGATTGTAGAGTACAAGCATGGGTAACGGCAACGCTCGACGTCTAATGTAAGACCCTGTGGACATTCTGAACTGACTTTGGGTGACGGTGACTTGACAGGATACGCAGAGAAATGAACACTTGATGGATGGGGTGAGCCTCTTCGTCATGAAACGTGTCGGGTCATTCAGACGCCCACTTATTCATTTAGTAAATCAAAGCGTAACAACAGTAGGCCAGCTACAGCAGTACGCGTTGGCTGGTCCAACGGCTCGGGAATCGGCTGCCGTCAAAGGGCAAAATGGGCAAGAGGGTCTTCTTCGGTGTCACATGCAAGAGGACAAGAGGACGAGTTGCTTGCTGTTTTCACGGTCTTGCGTCTTTTTCCTTTGCCCTACGGAGTCGTGTTTTTTGGTGTTGTTGTCTTGAGTTTCTTTCGCATTTTTTCAGCGCGAGCTCTCGACCGCATGCACACCGGGGCTGGCTGGCTACACCAGTGTTCAGCGGCAACGTGGCAACGCATCGACAGGAACCCCGTTTTAGTGTCAACACTTTCTAGGCGCCGGATTCGATGAGACCACAGCAAGCTGGCAAACGGTTTTTTGCCGGTCCAGGCTAAAACGCTAAAAATGAACTGATGCTGCTGTAAAAAAAATCGGATGTCGGATGAATTGTCCTTGCCGGATTATTTTTAGAAAAACAGATAGCTACTACCCGTTCGAGATATAACCTCAGTCGAAAGGGATGTGTTGAAGTCTTTTCAGTATCGTATCCGGAGTGAAAACGTGAAAACCACTTCGTGAAAAAAATTGACAATTTGGACTGATCGGACCGACTACTACTGTGAGCGTGACCGAATCAAGAGTCAAATTTGCGCTTAGAGGAACTAGAAACTCAGGAACCCAGGGCGGCTGATGCGGTACAGATGTACCGCCTTCCCGACACTCCGTTGCCTACGGAAACTGAGCGGCCTCGGTGCCTCGATTCAAAAATCATCAACACTAGATTATAGTCTTAGAGCTGACAGGAACGAGAGAGAGAGAGAGAGAGAGAGAGAGATCGCAGGTTGTACTACGGCCTAAGTTGTCCTTACAAATGATCAAATGATGGCTTGTTATTGGCAACCTATGACGAACATCTAATTTTAACTTTTTCAAGAGGTTTAGATATCCGCAGCCGCGTGTCCATTGTATATCTATAAACAGCGCTTGCATTATATGTTACATACTGCTGTATGTCCTCTAGACAGGACCTGGGACCAGATCACCAGCGTTCACAGCAGGCAAGTGCGTGTTGCACACGCTTGGCCTCTCGCGATCCGTTCTCTACGTCTCCTCTCCGTCTTCTGTGGTGCACAAGCTTTTCGTCAATAACCAACGAGAGTCAACCATGTGATGAGAACCGGGGGGGTCAAAAGTCACAAGCATCTCTTAAGGAATAATAAAAACACACAGAGAAAGACTGCTTGCTTCCGCCCTTCTTTCGTCGCAGAGCACCCAACGTATTCTTCGAACTGCAGCAACAGCAGCAGTATATATATAGAGGTAGTTGCATGTGCACATGAACAACAACTTCCGCCCAACACAATAATCAACACAAACAGCTTCCAATATCTTGAGGCGTGAAACTGCAGCAGCCCATTTCCCGCCGAGTTCCACCGCATCACTACACAAGTAAATACCTACACATACCTACCACAAGACGAGTACCAAGGCGCGTGTGTCTATCCAGCCTCCGCGCTGTGGGTGAAGTTCGGACGGAGAGAGAACGCCAGCGGGCATCGGACGTACATAGTACAGCACCCGCGGCACAACCGACATGTAGAACAACAGCAGAGAACGCTGCCGCACAGATATGTCTGGTTATTGTTATTGTAGGGATCCCGGGAGAGGGGCGGATCAAAAATTCAGGGCTTGGGCTGTAACATGTGCAACAACCAGTGACTTCACATCTGGAAACAGAACGCCCTCGCACCAGAGCCACATGCTTCAGGACGGAAGGTCGCGGAGAGAGAGGGTATGCACGGCGCTTACGTATACATGTGTTGCACGCAACGGCTCTCTTACGCCTCTGGGTTAGTCAGAGGTGCCACCAGTAAAAAAAAGTCTTCTTGAATTGATTGGACAACAAGCGCGACAACGATATGGGGGCGGAGGGTGTAGTCTACAGCAGTAGACATTTGGTTGTCCCGCCGTGATTTTTCTCCCATTTAGGTCGCGAATGCGGCTGGCTGTGAAAAAGATGGTAGACACGAGGGCGAGAGGTGTCTACCATCGTTGCTGCTGCTGTGCTACGGGGTGCACTGCCTGAACGCACGCCGCCGGTGGAAATTTTCGAGCTCAGGGCGGAGCTGATAGCTGGGTGAACACAATCTACAAGTATGCATACAACATAGAACCGACCACCTCGAATGATGCAATCGTGCCCCGTCGGAGCAAAGACAGGCCCCTCTTTTCTTCCTCACCGCCACGACGGTGTCGTTGCTCTCGATGGACTCGCATAGGGCCGCCGCAGCAGGCACGCCGGTGCTGGTGTGCGTGAACAGCGTCACCTCCTTGTCGTCCAGCAGCAGGCCATCCCCGTTGACTCGCTCGACGCCGAGCCGGATCACGCTCTCGAGAGCCTGGGTGAGCGGGAAGCTGCCGGCCTCCGCCCCCTCTTCGCCCTCGCTCGGTGGCAGCAGGACTACCAGCGTCGTGTCCGCCGCTACTTGCGTAGCGGTCAGCAACGAGAGCAGCAGCGTCGCCCCGAGAAACCAGGGGCCGGCCATCGCCCTCTCCATGCGCCTCTCTCTCTCGCGCCTGCCTGTGGTTCCTTCAAGTGAGTGTTATTTTTTCGATCGCTTCCCTCAAGTGATGATGAGCGTCAATCTAGTCACGACGAGCTCGCGTGTTGCAGCCTGACTCCTCCCGATGCTGCGCCGTCCAAAGATGATAGCAGCTGCAGTGTTGCGGCGGCGGAGTGGATCAGACGCATTCGCGGCGGGCACTGCTTGCCCTGTACCGTTCCCCCCGAACAAAAACCAACATCGGGCACCCTTGATTGTAATGATCTTCGATCGGAACAGACAGAAAGTTCAGACCACCAATTGTGATCCGCAGGACTCGAAGCAAATACTTGTAGTGAACCTCCAGCCTGCCGAAGGGACAAAAAAAAAAATAGTTCACGTGTGCATCATGTGTGTTCATGATGCTTCTACACCCACCATATCTATGTACGCGTGTGCGGCACCTACAGCAAATTCATGTAGTGACGTCCCAGATCATGACACAAAGATCGAGTGGGCACGAAGCCATCTTTTGGAATGTGTTGTGCTTTGGACAGTTGGACATGTACGTACCGAAAGGATGCGAGAATGCACCGGGGGGTGCGAACGATTATTGAAAGATTTCATTCTGGCAGTGCTGGTCTGGTGTTGTCGCGCAGGTTTGTGCAGTATCACCGATCCCCGTGCGACAATCGATTGAGACCCTGAACGCTCATCGCACGGGGGGTGCGACACGCCCGAACGTATGTATCACACGGGTAACAGCATCAGCAGTATTCTGGGCATTTTCGACGAACACTCCCGTGCGAAAACTCCGATACTGCTGTACGTATACGATACATACTGTTGATGCCCAACATGCCAACGGCCCTACCGCAGAACACACATTACAATGCAGTGTTTCAATATGGTTACACGATGCCGCCATACGTATACTACAAGGCCGTTCACGATGAAACCGCGAGACACCTCTGGCGCAGGAAGTGCCGCGCCGGAACCACTCGGGGCACTCTGCGTACGTACGTACATGTATACCGCTTGTGTTGTATTCCTAACACAGAACACATGGAACTAGGCTCGCTTTATTTCGGGCAAACTATGCATACAACCTCGCGAACATTTGATTCAAGACGCGTGGTGTAATTTAGGGGTGTGTCCCAAGCCTAGTGTCCCCGGTAATTTCGCCGGCATATCACAATGAGACATGCAAAGCGTCATCGTCAAATAAAACACCCCGGTTTGCAAATACATACAAGTACGTGTTTGTTTACCCAAGCACACTTGCCACAAAAACAATTCGGGCACAGAATGCACAGATGTTTCGCATGATGGTATTTGCTTCTTTCCCAGAAACAACCGCAGCATGCTACCCCCAAAAGCAGCATGAAACTCTGTGCGCTACAAACACCGCGGATATACTGAGACGGTAGAATGAGCAACACCAACAACGCAGCAGTTACCACAGCAACCGTCCATGAGGTGTACTCCTAAACCGTTGTTCGTCCGCAAACAAAAACTAAATATTTCTCGTAGATTAAAATTTTTCCCGCCCAATCGAGCACGGGAACAAGCAACGCTACTCGTAGGTATGGAACCACCCCGTGTTTTCAAACTTCCTGACCCTCGTTTGTCTGCTCGCCGAGCTTGCTACCGTGCCCCCCCCCCCTCTCTCCTCGCCCGCCCCCTCCCCAACACCGTATCTCGCCCTTGCCCCCACCCCCTCCTTCTCAACGCCCGCCCCGCCCCCGCCCTTCCTTCGCTGCGCGACCACCTGCGCTGCGTCCAGCAGCAGCACGTCTTCCTCTTCCCTCTCGCTCGTCTTCTGCAGCAAGAGCTTCTGTACAGACGCCAGGTCCTGGCATGGTTTATAGCATGTGACGACGAGGGAAAGTAAGAAAAGACGTACACATGTACATAAAACAGCATGTTTCTGCTGAATTCGCGTCAGCACCGCTTCTGAGCACAAACATCAACAATCGCAGCTCCCGAGATGCATCGAAATAGATAACAGCTGTTACTTGGGCAGTTTCAAGAAGAGCAAGCAAGGTGGCTTCTACACCGATCGGCGGGAGTTTGGTTTGAGTGCCCTCGAGGAAAATCATGCCAAAATATTAGGAAAGGTCGCCAGTGAAATCGAACCACAAGCAAAGCCGTTGTGGATGGCAGGTCATATACGAAGAATATGATTATTCATCGTTGCCACGCATACAAAGATGAAGGAGGAGCTTGTGCTCGGGGGCCATTCCGATTTTTTTTTTTTTTTTTCTTAATATGACACAACGAAACCATCTCTATCATAGAAAAGAGTCTGAGACAGATTAGCAATGGATTCATAGCGTCAGAAAGTACCCGTATGTCTACGATTTCCGATTTTTTTTTTGTACGGCGTCGGGATACCACCGGCGGCGGGATACCACCGGCGGCGGCCGTGCGACTCCTCCCACCAGCCGAGCCTTGGTTACACTTTTGATAGTAACTCTTTAGGACTAACCGATGTTGAACGTAGCAAGGCTAGGTTCCTCACGCGAGCAAGGCTAGGTTGCTCACCCCAACCAACCCTAACCCTAACCCTAACCCACGGCCAACGCACGGCCTAGTGGCCGCGAACTGGGCGAGCACGCGGCCAATCAGAAAGCGCTAGTCCTAAGGATCTACTATCAATGTGTAAACACTACAATGTGTGAACACTACTGCACCAGCCAACCACCTGTTGGCACACCAGCCAACCACCTGTTGGCATGGGCATGCGGACCCTTGGTGAGGCCCCGCCCGACCCATTCTCTCCTTCGACCCACTCCCGGCCTAAATCTCACCGAAGAAAACCTGCTGCGCGCTGGGCAGCGGGCCAAAGTCACCACGACCTTCGGCGGGGAGTGGCAACTAATTCGTCTACGGAAGGAGCCGAAATTCCGCATCGGACAAAGAGTCTTGAAAACATGAAATAGCATCATACCATTCGCGTGACTCTGCATACACTGAAAGGTGTAGTACACGTCTCACCACGAAAAATGGGGGGACTGTCGCCATAACAAAGAAGGACGAAAACACACACACACACATTCGCGTGAGGCGCTAACGATAACGAGAAAAACTACTCTTCCCATCCGTTATGGCGAGCGAGCGGAGGGACGAGTGCCAAGGGGTTGCCTCACCTCCGGCGACAGGCTCCCACCGATTTCTCCCTCCGATCGTGCCGCCGCCACAGCAGCCGCCGAAACCGACGTCGCCGCGGCAGCGGTGGCCTTCGGCTCACTTGCCCCCCCCTCGGCTGCCGCTACCACTGCTGCCGCCCCGATCGTGTTCTCTCCCTCTCGCTCCAGCCTCGCCGCCGCCGCCGGCGACGCGCCAGCGACCTTTCTTCTCGCCGCTCCGCCTGGTGCCGACGCGTGTGCCGACGACTTTGATCGAGTCACGTCCGCCAGCCCCCGGCCGAAGTCCTCGGCGGTGACACGGCACCCCGCCGCCGTCGCCTCGCTCCCGCCCCCGCCGCCGACAGCCCTCTCGAGCGCGTAGGAGGCCGCGGCACGCACCAACCCCGCAAGCTCCGCGCCGGTGAAGCCGCCCGTCGCGGCCGCGAGGGACGAAACGAGGGCGCTGTATCCGTCCCCGCTCTTCTTCTCGGCGTCTGGGGGCGGCGGGGCATCGATGCGGCCTGCTTGGTGCATCCGTTGCGTGTGGATGCGGAGGATGGCCTCGCGTCCTGATTGGTCGGGCCCGGGGATGTGCACCTATTCGGATCGAAGAAAAAATAAGTGAATCGTGGTGTCGTTTTACCAGGGATCGCGTACGCAGTTCGCACCAGTGCAAATAATGGAGGCCGAAAGGGTTTTGGGGGGGATTCGGGGCGGGCTTGGATAACACACTTTCGCTTCGTGCGTATAGACGTCGCCATGGTGTGGAAGCCATGGGGGGCGGTGTCCTCATAGTCGTGCATGCCGTAGTCGTTAGACCATTGACCTCGCATCCCTACAAAGCCGGGACGGAGCACGCCGGGTTCTCACCGGACCAGGCTCTCACATCACCAAGCGCGAAGCACCGTGAGGTATTCGGCGAGTCGCATGAAGGGTGCGCTGCATCCTGCTAAGGGTGTTCGGCATCTTGTGCTTACTTCCTTGCGTACGGATGGCAGCTGCGTATGACTTAATTTATTTTCTGGTGCTTTCACTTCCAGAGACAGTTATAAGCACTGTGTAGCTGCCTCGAGGGTGCTTGACCTCTAAAACACAACGTGGTGCGATCATCCCCCTTGCGCAGAGTGAGGTTTCTCGACCCCGCACAACATAATCTACTCGACCACCATTATGGTTACCTGATTACCGCGAAACAAAAAAACAGAGGCAAAAAGAAAAGCGGTAACCTGGTTGCTGAGCTCACGAGTGGTCGGCTTGTTTTACAACGTCATTGCCAAGCGACGAAAACCCAACCCCGTGCAGGGGGGATCATCGGGGGGGGGCGCAAACAAGCGATTCACATACTATCCTACTCGGCGTTTCTACCACACACAAATGAGCGGCAAAAACCAACAAACCGGGGGGGGGGGGGACGGCAGCCTGAAAATGCCCACCCACCCACCTGCACTTCAAACCGTCCGGGCCGTAGGAGGGCCGTGTCCAATAGATCAATCCTGTTGGTAAGGGCCACGAGCAGGGTAGGCCGATCGAGCTCTTGGAACCCGTCCATGCGGGCTAGGAGTCTTACGCGACGATCCCGTAGAGAGAACAGGCATGGGAGGGGCAGAGGCCGGTAATTGGGCAATGTGAACAAGGTCCCCAAATACTGGGTCCTTTGGAAGATGGTCTAACACATGGTGCCGACTTGGAGGAAGTCAATCTGAAAAGAACACAACCTTCTGGGGATAGAGGGCACTCGCCAGGTAACAGATGCTGCCGAGTTTTAGTCAAAACAAAACGGGCATCACAGATCAAGCCTTCGCTGCGATTTCAACCTTGCCGGTATACTGCAGGCGTATGAGCCGCTGCTCCGCGTAGTGCATCAACCAGGAAGCGCGAACACGCGGACTGCGACTACGGCGCGCGTTCACATAATAACACCTTCGTTTTGAAAGGGCGAACTCGACAAGCAGCCACTCCAATGACAACAACAACAGCGCCCCCAGAACTCCAAGGCAGAGCTCGGCGGTGCTGCTGCCCGCCCGCCCCGCCCGCCTTCGCCCGCCTTCGCCCGACGTCACAACTCACTGGTTGACGACGCTGTCGCGCACGCGGTCCCCGCCGTCGTCGCCGCCCCCGCGCCTCTGCCCGATGCTGTCGAACTCGTCCATCACGATCACGTGGAGGGCCTCCGCCTGCTCCGACTCGTCGCCGCCGGGGACGTCCGGGGGGTAGTCGAAAAGCGCGCGGATATTGGCCTCCGACGAGCCCACGAAGCGCTCCAGGATCTCGGGCCCGGACACGACCGCCGGGGGGCGCGGGGTCAGCGCCGCCGAGAGCCGCCTCGCGAGCAGCGTCTTCCCGCACCCGGGGGGGCCGTGGAGAAGCAGGCCGCGCACGGGGGATATCCCGAGGTCTTCCAGGAGGTCCGCCGGCGCCGCCAATGGGACGCACACCTGGTTTTGGCGAGCGGCGGCAGCGGGGTGGGGCGGGGGGTGGGACAACGTGTTGTGGTGTGCACGGGGGATTGGAAAGGACCACATCTACATGCGTGAAGAACCGAATAAATAGAGTACAACAGTATGTAGGAAAAACGAGGGCGCCGAAGGAGGAGCATGCATATGTCCGACCGTATGGAATTTTGACCCTCTTTCATGACGAAGCAACCATACGTGAATCCCTCCGGATCTCCAATAGTCCCCCCTGCTCACCCGCCGTCGGATCTCTTCTAGCTCCTCGTCCAGACCTCCCACCCCGAGACTATCCCCTGACAGCATGCCCGGCCCCACAGGAATCAGCACGGGTGCACCCCTTGACGCCGGCGACGGAGCAGCTCCTGACGCAGGACCCGAAGCCGCCGGGGCGTCTGGCAGCAAGCCCCTCACGACGTTTCGTTTCCTCTGCCGGTCGCGAGCGGCCTGGGCTCGTGCCGCCATCGATCCCCCCGCGGCGGCGACGAAGCGAGGCTTGGAGGCCTCCTCCCGCGTCTCCTCCGCGGCCAAGAGCTGCTGCTGGGCCAGCAGGAGCATGCTGGCCTCCTTCATCTGGTCGTACACGGACAGCGACCGTTCTCGGAAGAAGGCTTTCTCGTCCTTTTTTTTTCCCGGTTGGTTGGCGCATGAGCACACGGGGTGGTGGCGGGGTTAAAGGGGTCATGATGCCGTTGGTGTTTCGAGAGATTCAGCAGCGTTTACTGCTGGTTGTCTCTTGGCAATATGCACATGTAGGCGGGCGGACGTACATACCCAACGAGCAACGAGGGCTCTGGGGTACGCAGTCGGAGACACGGAAAAAGAGTGAGGTATAAATCCCTTGACCGGCACAACAGCAGTAAATTGTATCTTCAATCACTCACAAAACTATGGTGGTATCGAATGCTTACGTCGCACTAAAGAGAACGCCGTGTGGATTGCAGGTTAGTGAGAGACCCTCGCGCTACCCTCCCGTTTCTCGCTCGTACTTGAAGATGCGCTCGAACACGTGAGGTGCGCATGTTTCACTTGACTGTTAATGAAGTCGAGTGCAATCGATGGTGACAGAGTAGCAGGTAGGCTACAAAGAACAAGAACACAGAAGCGTCCGTAGGTCTCCTAACGCTCTGACCTTCTTGGCGGCAAGGCGGTCTTCGTCCTCCAAGTGCCGCCCGGCGAACCCGCCGTCTCCCAGGTACCACGAGTCATCGTGCACAGCGACGCCGCCAGGTCCTTCTCCGCTGCAAGCCGAGTCTCGCGCCGACTGCACCATGTGGATTGCACCGCCAGAGAGGCCTCGTCGCCTGCTGTGCCGGAGACCTCCCAACCGAGGGCTTGGTACGAAGCCATTCTGCGGTGCTCGTCTTACCTGAGTCCCGTACGCAGCAGCGGCCCCAACGGAGGCTGCATCGGCAGCAGCAGACATCACCGCGGTTGAGATGGCGAAGGCTACCATTGACGGAACCATCGGTGCAGAGCGGGGCAAAGAAGAGTAACTCGCACTCCTACGCTCGCGATTCATCAATCGCTGCACACACGGGGCGTGCTCTCTCTCGCCTCGCGCTGCCTGTGCCTGTGTGCTGTGTGCGCGTGCTCTCGGGAGATTCTGGGGGGTGCATAGATGGTATTTTATAGGGACTTGTCATATCACCGCGGTGCCCCTTTTGGTCGCGTGGAGATGAGCCTCGCAAGAGCAGCAGACAGAGCCCCACCACCGCAGGAGCTCTCTCTCTCTCTCTCCTTGGCCAACGCACGCTCACTCCACCACCACGATGGCGTCCGAGGAAACTTCTGCTGCGGGCATTTCCTCGCTGTTCGCAAAGAAAAAGGGAAAGAAGGGCAAGAAAACCAAGGGGTCCAATCTCAACCTCGACTCGGGCATCCCCAAAACGGAGTAAGACTTGTATGCATAGTTGTGCGCTTCCTTGCATTCGGTAGAGTAGCGTTGAGAGTAGTGGAGGTGCATAGAACGAAACGCGTTTGCGTGAGTTGACGAAGCCCTTGGTTTTCATTCTAATGGATGGCTCTTAGCTGCTCTGTTGTGGATTGAACATTCTCGCCAAGTTGCTGTTCCCCTCGCACCGCTACCGCAGAAATCCAGTGCGCGGGATGCAAGGTGGGGCGTCGCTCTGCTGTGTCTCTCTCTTGTGCATTCTGCACACAACTCCTCCTACCAATGCCAAGATGTTTTTTGGTTCAACCGCTCGCACAAGACCGTCTGCCGTCCTTTCATCCACAGCAGTATTTAAACCAAACGTAAGCATACGCATCTGCTGTGTAAGATGGATGCACTTCTAGAAGTTCCGTCAAGGCAAGTCATACAAACCGAGGGTAAAAACGAGCGCAGAGACATGATGCGTGAAATGTGCGTACAACAGCAGGCACTTCCCGCCCGATTCTGCCAACCCTTACAACGTAGTAGGATTTTTGCTTGCATATTCAGAGCTTGAAATCAGGGTGCTGCGGGTTGGCTAGCTTGCAATCGCCGCTCGCCTGTGAGAACTGCGGTGTGACAGCGCGAATCTTGGCTTTAGTAGAGTACTGCTGTAGCACAAATTTAGATACGTGCCTCCAGGAGGTTTGCAACTTGGCGCTCAAACACGCTACCAAGTACTTCGCAGTATGCATATATATAACCCCACACAAACAGCCTCTGAATTAATTCGCCAAATACGTCAGCTTGATGGCAGCAGTCAAAGGCTTTCTACGCCTGGGTGTCACTTGCATAAGAAAGGCTCGGCAGGCAGGCACCCTCTATGCGGCAATCAGAAAGAGCGCACCCCCTTATAGATTTACTGACCCCCCCCCCCATGCCCGAACGAAACGTTTGTCAGGGAGAAACCCAAGATAGAGAAGCTCCAGGAGATCCTGGGTGGCCCTGGCCCGGCGGAAGACGACGGCTGGGACGATGTCGTAGAGAAGAAGAGCGTCGTGGCGACGGGAGGGAAGCACGTGTCGGACCTCATGTGAGTCTTGTAGAGTTAGACTAATGCATGCGACGCGATTTTTTTTGTGATTTTTGGGGTACATCGTCGTTTGACAGAGTCGATGAAGATAATGAAATGCCCCCGCCCCCCCCCTCCGCACTTTGAATAGGCGTCTTCGTTTGTAGGGCACATCTCTTTGCTTGCTGATGCGCGTCGCTCACTCTGCCTGCCCCTTTTGGTGGCCGTTTCTCCCTCTCCCGTCTGTGGAATTAATCATGGGGCGGTTTTGGATGCTGTGCCTACACGGCAAACCGGCGCGCGGCCATCAGTGACATGACGGCTCTCATGACCGAGGATGAGTCGACGGCTGCCAAGCTAGAGAAACAAGACATCAAGTGAGTCGATTGAAAAAAGTTTTCTGACCACCACGTGCGCGCACGTGCGCGCGGATCCGCATCGGGGAGATGTACGTTGCGAGCGAAGATAGCAGGAAAAAACAGGCAAAGCGATCAAGGAGGCCCCTATTATAGTCCCAAGGTTGTATATCGTGCATCGATACGTTTTGTCGCGGATCTCGCCTGAAAAGGGTGGGCAGCGGCGACTAGGCTCGAGGAGGAGAAAGACGCGAAATTGAGAGTCTCCAGCCTGAGGTTCATCAAAGACCAGACTCAATCTGTAGAAGCGAAGACATCAAGTGGACGCCAATCACATGGTGTGGGTTGGCGGCAGGCGCCATGATACCGGAGGGTGCTGCAGTCCCCTTTTGGTGCATTTTGCGGTACGCTCAAGGCACGTTTGATACAATCACGATGTGAATCTCTTCCGTTTTGGATATTTACTCGTCCCGTTAGCCAGACACCCACGGGTATTTTGTCCGTTCGTTGGATTTTGCGAGATGTAAAGTTTAAGTTCCTCTTCATCGCACTCACTCTGTTTCCCGCCGCGAAATGACATCGCGCACAGGCTCGCGAAGGTAGGATAGCTCTGAACCATCATTGTTTCCACGGTGTTTGATGAGATGGGCACGGTCGTGGAGCATCTTGTTTGCTGCTCCTCTCCGCTCCAAACTGCCACTCTCGCGTAATGCAATACAGTAACGAGAGTTATACAACCCTGTGCGCTCCGTTTGTTTGCCTAGCCTGGACCCATCAAAACTAGTCAGCACCCCAGGTTTCACTTTCAAGCCAGCCGATCTTTCTTTTCCACTTCCCCGTAACCCCCCCCCCCATTCAAGGAGAAGATGTCCGTTGCTTGTGCCAAAGAGAGAAGAACAGAATCTAAGGAATGAAACCAAGGATAAGGAGGGTCTAGAAGTGTACGGAATGTTGAAAGAAGGAATAGGGTTCAAGGATTACCTACATGGACCAATGGATGCAGGGACAAAGCTTAAGGTCAAATTCAGGACCGAGGACATAGGCCTTCGAGAACGTCGACGAAGACATAGGACGGTAGACGACGAAGACGACAAGTTCAAATGTGATTGCGGCTTCGAATGCGAAGACCGTGTTCATGTAGTCGCGAATGGTCCGTGGTACAATAAGGAGATGGAAGTGTACATGACTGAGCTGGGAAGAATACAAGGGACGTACAGGGAGATGTTTGAGGCATGGAATAGAGAGGAGAGGATGGTAGCGGTACTGGGGAGTAGGAAATGGTTTGAAAAGGCGGGAAGGGATATCGTTAGGATAGACAGACTAGGGAAGACATATTTGAGCCACCTTTGGCAAAGTAGGAAACAACGATTGACCATCGGTGATCGGTCCTGTGGGAACAATGCCCCGTCCTCTCGAGGACGCGTGGTCAATGGTCTAACCGCTAGGGCATGCAAAACATAAGAGTACACCCCCCACCACCACCCCCATTTACCGTACCCCCCTCCAAAAGGCAAGCTTTCCACGATGCAAGAACTGTCAAGGAGGCGGAAAAGAAGGAAGAGCCGCAACAGGAGGAGGCGAAAGAGGAGGAGACTGCCACCAAGCCGAAGGGGCTGTCGGGCGACATTTTCGGGGGTGGGGCGGCGCGCAGCGCCGGTGGGCTCGGGGGGGGTTGGAAGCAGCGCATGGAGGAGCGCGAGCTGAAGCAGCGGCAGGAGGCGCTCAGCGTGAACAACACCTCTGCCTTCCCGTCTCTCAAGGACGCCATGAGCGCGTAAGTTGTTTTCCTCTTTTCGAACAGTGGGAGAGAGGGGTTGCGGGGGGGGGGGGCTGCACTCGCGGTATTGGGTGCTTGGCTTGTCCTCGGCTCGAGTTTTCGTTTGCACAGCAGCAGCGGCACACAGCACTTGCGACGGAAGCGCGAGATGTTGTTCCGTTTTCTTCGCGGTTCATTCGTTGCGATTGGGGGCTCCGTGTGTGGGATGGCCAGTGGAGGGGGACGGGGTAGACAAGCGAGAGAAAATCAGGGCGCCATTTGCTTTTTTGTGCGTGTCGCAACAAACTGCAACCCAGCTGGCTCTCGAAACAGGCGTAATTTATACCGCTCATTTCCCGACAAACTCGAAATTTTGCAAATGTACTTTGTAAGGTGCTTTGCTGAATGGCTGGATGTTGAAAAGGCAGGGAGGGAACACATTTTGTTCATACAGAATCAAAACGAATCTCTATCCACCGATATGAGTATGTGATAACTTAGCATTGAATTCACAGCCTTACAACAATGACCACCCTTCGACTACTCTTCGAGCAGCATCCAGCGGTATCATCCCTGTGGGTAACAGGCCCAACAAGGCAGTCTGGCTTGTTGCTGTGTTGATGACATGAGACCTGTCCGCTCTCAGGCTCGGTGGGAAAGGACGTCGTTGTTGGATGTTGACGCGCACCTACAGCGTTGTTTGCGCGGCCGGTCTTTCCCCAGTCGAACGGTCCATCCTCTTCTCGGCCATCGTTCCGTACCGAAGCTAGGTGGCTGCATCTCTCTTGCGCACACGGGTTAATCCCAACCCAAAACTGGTAACCGTTTCCCACCCTGCCCATTGCGTCACACGGGCCCACTTCTCCCTTCTCACAACCCGATCCCTACCCTGTCCTGCCCCCCCCCCCCCCCCCCTCACCCGCCTGCCAACCTCCATGCATTAAAAGTCTCTCAATCCGGTGAAACCCAAACAAAACCCGCCCGAACCGGAACCAAATCCATGGGGCAGGGGCCCGGGGGGGGGTTTCACTCCCTC
>FN648646.1:45488-66750 GCA_000310025.1 Ectocarpus siliculosus | reverse complement strand
GGGGGGGGGGGTGGGGGGGGGGAGGGGGGAAAGAGAGGAGATTGTAAGACAGACTACTGTATTAGTAAGAGACACGTACAGAGGGGAAAGACGACGATTGTCACGACGAAATGGCGACGACGGGCTAGGCTCGTCATTGGAGTATGAGTACGGCGTTGTGAGCAGGATGGATGAAGGATGGATGGAGACAGGTGGATTTACCCGTAGATGTGTGGGCGGAAATGCAAGCGTCATGCGTGCACTTTAGATTTTAGGAGAGGGTGTGTGGGTTTTGCTGTCCCTTTCGGGGTAGGAATTCAAAGGGGGTGAAAAAGGTGCTGGGAGGGCAGAACCCTGTAGGGGGGTTGTTTTTTGGTTTCCCGGCAGATAACGGGCGGGAGTCCCGGGTGGGGGGGGGGGGGGGGCGCTCGTTGTTTCGTTGAATGCATTTACACGTCGTTTATTTTCTGATCGGGCTGGAAAGTGGGGGCAGACAGGAACGTTTTTTTCAACATGGACATATATATTTTCAACTTAATAACGAAGCGCCTTTATTGATGCGCCGTTGGTTGTACCTGTCGTCGCCCCCCCCTGGCGGGCGTTGACCATCTTGCGGCTGATGACGAAGTTCCGCTCGAACATATCCTTGGCCTTGGCGTGCTGCCTCCGCCTGCTGTGCAACACGCCGAGGTTGCTACACGCCGCCTCCTGTAGAGGAGTGAACGTGCCCGACCACGAACCAAAATAAAGGAGAGAACGATCGGATGACACCGTGCATGTAAGAAGTGTGAGTCGGGGTTGGAGGAGTTTTATTGCGGACGCGGTCTGCTCTTCCTATTGTAGATGGTTGGGGCGATCTCTTATTTATTAGTGAACAAGCAACGGATCGTTAGACAACCACGATGTTGCTATGTGTTCTCGGCAAAGTTATACTTCGCCTTGCTGGGCTCCTCCACGTATGTATCTCATCATCAGGGTGCTGTGTAGTCTGCGTGGAGATGCACAACATTTTGTTTCTGCACACGCTTTCATTGTTGTTGTGTGCTGTCTATCCAAGCAAATTGAAGCCTAAGGAAAGTCATCTCGCATGAATGCGTGCTTTGTGCGTTTTCGTGAGGGACTTCTTCATGCCCCCCATATTTTCAACATCCCTACCGCCCCCACCCTTATCCCCACCCACCCACCCCACCGGTCATGTGCTGTTAATTTCTCCTGGCGATCCAATCTTGGCTAGAAAAACTAAAAGCAAGCGACCCATCAAGTGTCTGTCTCATTAACTGACCTGAGCCCCTAAGTTCTGTGTTTTGCTGGCGACGTCGAGGTAGCTTTGGAGGAGAGAAAGCGCCTTGTCGTCATCCCCCAGGTTCTGCTCAGCGAGTCAGTCCGAGTCGCGACACGTCGGTTGGAGGGAGAAAGTCGTCCGATTAACAGCCGAAGACAGCAAAGTCGAAGAAAAAACTACAGCAGCACGACAGAGTTTTTATTAATTAAGTGCACGTGATGGGTCAAAGCCCTTGAGGAGAAATCCCCGTCGCGTTGTCGAGGAATCGGAAGGGTAAGATAGATACCCAAGAAACTCTCCCTGACCAAGAAACTCAAAGACCCAGTTTTCAAGGGAAGTTGTGACCACGTTCTGATTTTGTTTTGCGAGAATCACTTCCATGTGTACCTTTGCCCAGCCTGCTCCCGGTCACCCCCACCAACCCACCCCCTCGTCATCATCTCACTTGATGCACGGCCGCTAGCGCTTCATACGCCTTCCCCTGCCCCTCGAGGTCGTCGAGCTCTGTGGATATGCTCTGGAAGTCTTCCAAGTAGTTTACCGCTCTGCGCAGATGTGTGAGGAGGGTGTGCGTGTGTGTTGGGGGTGGAGGGATGCTACTCAAACCGTACACACCGAAGTCCAGGGCGTTGACGTAAGCCAGACATATCGAGAGAGGTAGGGAGAGAGGCTAGACACGGATGGTTGGGACGCGCGAAAAAATGAAACTGTAGCTGTTGGGCTCCCCTCTCTCTCTCCTCTTCCGACGATGATCTTGTCAGTCGTAGATGGTGGGTGTGCTAGGGTTGAACGACGAGGACAACGTCAACTGACACCAAGGAACAACGACAACGACGTTGACAACAGAGACGGAAGTGGCAAGACCTCGTGGGATCCTCGAGCTCCGTGTAAGCCTTGCCGAGGCGGTAGCATGCCTGTCCCAGGGCGGCCTGGTCCCCCGCCGACCTCGCCGCCTCCAAGCTTTTGGCCCAGAACTCGATGGACTCCTTGTAGAGCCCCCCCGACTCGCGCTCCTCCGCGAACTTCCGGTACACCTGTGAGACGAACGATAACGAAGGGTAACAAGAACATAAATCGAAAGCGTAAACTCTCATGGACAAGGACGGGGGACAAGAAGAAGGAGATGGTGATGATGGTGTTGTTAATGCGGTGGTGTTACCTTGTGTGTGTTCGACGTGTGGTGTAACGCGTGAGATTCAGCAACACGCGTCTTGGTTGTCCCTCGTGCAGTGTGGCATGGCGTGGCGTGTGGCGTCGTGTTGGGGCGGCTTGGCTATATAGGACGGCGACGCTGAGGACAGGGTTTCCGTATTAAAACCTCGGAGGCAACGTTACGTCATCGTCCAACTGTCCATTCATGTACAAGGACGGCTGATGTCGTGTTGCGGCATGTAACTCACGTTAATGAGAGACTTGTTGGCTTCCTTTTGTTCGTCCGGGATGTCCACCGCAGTTGCCAGCTCCTGGTGCCTCTCGTGGTAGTTTGTCGCCGCCACCACGTCTCCCTGCGGCAAAAACAGTTACACGATATGTGTCTACAATCGGGATCTCGGTGGGCACACCTACAATGTCGCGGGGTCGAATTGATTGTGTGATGTATCCATCGACAGCAGGAAGAGGAGTTCCCCTACACGGTGTCCCAGCAGTGCATGGAGATACATCGCTGACGCCTTGAAACGACAACGTAAGATGCGACGGTGGCAAGCTAGCAGAAGCAGCAGCAGCAGCAGCTACAACAACAACAATAGCTATAACCGACGAGGAAATGATTTCACCATTTTCTCGTACGCGACTCCGAGACGGTGGTTCGCGCTCATCTCGCCTCCCCTGTCGGCGGTCAGGCGGCTGATTTCCAGGCACTTCTCGTGGAAGTACACCCCGGTCTTGGGGTCGTTCATCTCTTGGTAGTACTGCGCCAGGCTGTGTGTTTTGTCGCAGGTGTAGCCGTATGTGCGGCGGTTAAGTTTAACCGGGGTTTGTCTGCAGCCGTGCTTCGTCGCAGCGTTTTCATTGCGTAATATCATGTTGCCTTACGTGAGTTGTTGCTATGCAGTCTGCGTAGCGTTACAAACGCCAGAGGTGTGCGGAGCGATCACTCCTGCAGATTGCATGGGGTGTTTTGTGGCGTGGAAAGAGTAGAGAGAATATGGGGGTTATTTACAATCCACGAATACACGAGACTACGCGCTCATCAACGCGAATCGGGTCTGGGAGGCAAGCGTACATGACTCCTGCAGGAAAACAAGCCATGCAAACCCGAGGAAGCAGGGAGACGATTGTCTGGCGTGTCTGTAGCTGGTCCACATATGTGCGTGCGCATGTGCATGTTTCCGCTTTGCTACCTGTACGCCCCGCTACGGCATCTGGTACACGCAGTATCGCCTCACGAATGGAAGGTTCCAAGACGGATACGCAGCAATCTTACGGCTGCAATGATTGGGTTGCCGAACGTACATCTCCTCATTTGCGGTGGGGGTGCTGTTGGCACCATCGCCACGAAAGGAGAGTCACGGCGCCACATCATGCTGCTCCTACTAGTGCTGTGCAGCGGGATACGCGATGAAACTTGCGCCACTCACTGCTGTACATCTGAGATACGCTACCGGACAACCAACCTGTTGTAAGCCTTGTACACGGCGGCGGTGTCTCCTCGCCGTCGAGCACTCTCCGCCGCGACCAGGTTATCCCTGATGAAAAGCATCTCTCGCTTTGGGACGTTGACCTCCGCCGAGCCTTCCCCTGGATCCGTGGCATCTATTGCGTGGTTTGTGCCGCCGCAGAAGAAAACGCATACACCGGTAGCGTTGATACAGTGCAGCAGAAAAGAAGAGAGTCGGGCGTGTGCGTACTTTGAAATCAATGGCGAATTATCGGACTTAGAAGATCGGAACCCAGTGAGAATACCGTGAGGAGACTGAGGAGAGGAGATACGGTAGGGATATGCCACGACCCGGCGAGCATTCCGGTTCAGCTTCGGTTGGATCTACCAGACACGGAAGTCTCACGACTAGTCTTCTAGTGGTAACAATGCCGTGTGTCCTCGCAGGTTTCATGGGTACACCTGTTTCAGCATACATGCGTAATGCGGTGCCTACCAGTGCACTTTCGAAAGAGGTGCACTTTCGCAACGCATCCGTCCATATTGTAGCGACAGCAGGGATGCACCCTTGGTATATAGTAACGACATGCGGCCACGAAACATCCTCTCCAATGGTGCTGAACAACGTGCTGCAATAGAAGGCACAACGAACGGCAGTATCTCTCTTCACCGCAGTCCTTCCTACCTTGCACAGGGGCTGGTCTGTGCGTGAGGTAGAAAAAGTCGACGAACGTTTGCACGTGTCCCCCCGTCAAGATGTCCTCGCAGATTGCTCTCCGATCCACGCCCTCCAGATCCTGCTCCGAAATCTGATCCTGATGATTGCGGCTGCTTCTATTGCTGGTAATACTTCCACCTGCCAGGCGCGTCCCCGCTACGGCCGAGCCCTGCGAACCGCCTGATGTTCCCGTGTCACCCGCGGAGACGGCGGCAGAACGATTCCGTAGCCGTGACTTGCGTTGCGGCCCGCTGGTGCGAGCTGGCACGGTGGTGACCCCGACTGCTTGCATCTCGTCAATAGCCTGTAACAATACACGTGTAGACTTGTGTGAGTATCACGAGAAATACGATCCCAAGCTGTTGTTAAGCCGTACGTGCAGTGTTTACAGTGTTTTCCCCACCCCCCCTCCGCCACCTATCTATGCGACTCGCAGAATACCTCACGGCGTTTCGTGCTCGGTGATTTTAAAGCCCGGTCTGGTGAGAACCCGGTCTGGTGAGAACCCGGTCTGGTGAGAACCCGGCGTGCTCCGTCCCGGCTTTGCAGGGATGCGAGGTCAATGGTCTATATGTAACGATGCAGGACTATGAGTTCACCCCGCCCCCTCAACCAGACGTGTACAAAATGAGTACGTAGGACACATAAAGTTTTCTACATAACTTCTTTCTAAAAATATGAAATCCTCGCTACAACGGGTTCCAAGACGCCAACCTTGGGTCCGGTCCCTGGCCCGTAGGCCCTTTCTCTGATGTAAGTTTGTTCTTCTCTCAGTATCAATTCCTCAATAACCCAGTCAGTCCCCGCCGAGGAGAACACTCCAACTATATTTGTTGCATCTACAGGTATTGTTGGAACAAGTAGTGTACGTACGTTGCGTGTGCGTGTGGCTCGCGAAACATAGTCTACATCAGCATCGCGACATGAGATGCAACAGATCGTTTGAAGCGGAGACTGCACTGTCGACAGCAATACTGCTGTGTATGCATAGCATTTCCAGTGAAAGAGGCAAAAAAGAATCAGATTGAACGTGTAGTCTACGCACAGCCGGTTAGCGTGGTGGATGCTCAATAAAAGACTCACCTTGAGATCGTTTCGTTCGAATGGATCTTTGCCCTTGCTTCCTTTCCGTCGCAAGGCGCCAGCCGAGGGAGCACCATGCTCGGTCATTCGTCGTGTCCCCATCGTGGTTTAGTTGTCCTCTCCCCTTGCCCTTTTTAGGAAGAATCAGCCGAAGAAGGCAACCCTCTCCAAGTCTTTGAATCGCTTTTGACACAGCACAGGAGAGGGAGCACTTTACGATCTTGACAGAAAGGACAACAGGAAACCGGGGGGACGAGAGGAGAAACGCGGCGAGATTAATGGAAGCTTCCGAAACCGCGATGCGAAACGGAACATACATGAGTGATAAGGTTCCAAACCGCAATGCGAAACGGAACATGACCGACAAAAACCACGAGCAACACAGCAGCAGCAGTTTAGGGGCAGCGGAGTGGTAGAGTGTAGGCGGGTTACACGTGTACACGTGCTTTCGAACAGAAGAGTATCCTTATCTTATCGAACTCGACAAGAACTGAACATTGGACGTTCCCTAGCACGTCTGGCGGGATATCTCGTTGCTGCGGGTCGGGCGCAGTATCGTATCTTTGTAGTGTAGTCGAGTCAATTCTCACTCGGCAATGATTCTCAGGCAGACAGAGCCTGGATTAAAAGTACAATTGCTCTGTGTGCAGCCTAGTCTATACCGCTGTCTAAGACAGTAGTGGGATACATCGTATTGTAGGCAACTCTTTAGCTTGACCGCGACATCTACTCTACACCTTCGGCTGTCAGATGCCAGACTTGTTGCAAGACCAAGTCATTCAGGTACCGGCAGCATGTTTAAGGGGGCGGATACCCAACGCCGTGGAAAAAGTGCCCGTTTCGACCTACTTATCGGCTGGAAAATCAGAAAAGAATTACACACACACGGTCGTTTCATCGCGGCCCATCACAGCGGAAAACTATGGCAATAACCCGAACCCTCAAGCCTATCAATCACACAGACAGCGGGGGCGGAGAGGGTGAATTTGGTCTCCCTTACGTTTTTGTGTTTGTGTTTGATAACAACAAGATGGTGATGTGAAGGGTATCGTTTAGGGGGTGAAAGAGGCCGCACTCATCGTGTGATAGCTGGACGAGTCTTCCATTGAAATGTCCTCCCAGATGGAGGCACCGCCCCCTTCGTCCAGCCTACCAGAGTACAAGGCAACAGCGAGAGCACTGCTGTGGTTTCAACGACTAATATGTAGTCTAAACAACAATTGATTCTGCCTTTTACAATTGAGTTTGTATCTTGTTCAAATGTCTTCCAAGATTGTCACCCGTGTAACCTCGCAAGACTTGGGGTCGTCAGTAGAACAAACGGAAATACTAGTCTTGCTTACTCGCAGCCCACAGGCGATATACTGCAACACTGACGAAGTAACCCCCAGGGCTGCCTCGAAAATGAACCAAGATACGAGCACGCACATGGCACGGCACGCCCCATTTTCTGACCGCACATCCGAATCCGGGTGTGAAAAGGAAGAACGAGCAACCCGCATACTACAAACCTCTCCGTTCGACCGGGTGTACCTTACAACACCCGAACTGGTTCGCGTCCTGTTGACGCGTTGTGGTTGCTGTCGTTGTTATTACCTTCACGTTAAAAACCGTTCCGATCTATCTCTACCCCGTGCCTTCAAACACCCTCCATTTCCTATCACATTGGTCACAGGCTAACTACCTCAAAAGGGTACCATGACAAATCGTACAGCCTATCAAAGGACCCAGAAGAATCAACACAATCAATTGCGATGCACTGATGATGTAGAATACTGTAGCATCAAAATAACTAAATCCCCAGACAGTCAAACGTCCCAAGCGACCTGTCGGGGCAATGGATACTTGCTTGAGCCCATCGCTCTCGATAAACGAGGCCAGGAAATAAAAAATCAAAATCAAAATCGCCAAAGCCTAATCAATCAAGACAATTTTGCCGCAGGTTCTATCCGTGCATTCTACCCCTCCTGGGCCAGAGTATATTTACCACGGGTGTGCGTCAGCCATTCCAATTCCCCACAAATCAAGGGTACTGGGGGAAAGATCAAGACTTGGGCGATACCTTTAAGCTCCTGTCCAGAACGAAATATGACGCTTTACCCCACACATACATACATACATACATACATACATACATACATACATACATACATATCATGCCGGAATGCGTCTCGCTCCGGTCAAGTAACCCTCGCCGCCGTACGCAGGCACATGAAAAAGGGTACACACATGACCAGTACAGATCAAGTATTGTAGCAGCAGCACAGACAGACACCAATGACGAAGCTACAATCCATCACTCTCGTCGTCGGCGTCATCGGCTCCCTGCTCCAGCTCCCACCACGGCACCATCCAATAGTCAAACTGAACAGAACGAACGAAAACGAACGAGAACGAACGAGAGGTCGTGTAGTGCCGCCGAGAAAGCAATAGTCAGACAACGAACGGCAGCTGCCCAGGAAAAAGCAAAGTTCTTTTTTGTTTCTCGAACGGTCATGATATATCGAATGGGCGACACACACACACACACACACACACAGAGGGGGGGGGGGGAGAGAGAGCTCCAAGGTTGAGCGTGAGCTTCATCTGAGAACCGCAGAAGAACCGTCCGGTCGTCATCTCGTGTACATCAGACCGCCTACGTAAACCAGGAATACAAGACCGCCATCGCCCCCTCCCCTACATTTACTCCCCCGACAACCCGTCACACCTTCCTCCAGATGTAGTAAGCCCCGTAGTTGACGCTCTTATACGAAGAGTTGGAGAACTCCTGAAACACCACCTCCAAGACGCGCCTGCGCAAGCTTTCTACCACCTGCGAAAGTGGTAAGCAGCGTGCCGTCTATTCAGAGGCGGAGGTGGTACGGGGTGGGTTCCTCTCGAGAGGATGCCATGCTCAAGGAGGGACAACGCATGTGCGACATACATGGGCATGCGCGCTGTAGACGCTGGCAGCACATGTACCGCCTCCCCAAGCAACATCAACCTACCCACCCCTTTCTCTCCCGCGCTTTATGTGTATGTATGTGCTGCGCTCTTCCGTCTTTCAATCGTCTTGGTTGTGCTACGTAGGATTTGTTTAATGTCAATTTTGACGGAGTTCAACACCCCCCTCCCGCACCCTCCGAGGTTTGCTACGCCCTCCGAGGTTCGCTACCAACTAGTATCCGCACGACGGGAAGAGCACGAGCGTCAATAACCGACGCCGTTAAAAGATCTCACTGAAATCCGGGGAAAAGGGGTCACACACCACTTCAGAACCATCGTCGATGTCGAGATGTACGCTTTGTATTAGAAATAGAACGGGGGTGGGGGGGCTGGGATTAACCCTGTCAAGAAATATAATACGGACCTCCGGGTGTTCGTTGGCGAGGTTGTTCAATTCCCTAGGGTCATCCTCGAGGTCGAAGAGCCAGTCCGTGTAGTCGATGCTCAGGCTCCCGCAGTTGGCCCCGCACTGTGAGCACTCCCCTAGCTCCTGGCAGGTGTTGTCCTCGTCCGTCAGGTCGTCCTAGTATCCATTCCAATGGTGGGGGGCGTTACCGTTAACCTTGTACGTGAGTGGTGCTGTGTCTGTTGTTGTTTTTTTGCTATTTTTTGCGAAAGAAAGAGCCGTAAGGAGCGAGAGAGAGGAGCTTGTGGTCTTGTTTTCTTGTTTCTTTGGTCAGCCCAGTGCAATGCTACATACTGTAGAAGAGACATGGCGCACAAAGTAGACTAACAACATGGAACACAACGGAGGAAGGGGGGCGGGCGGGCAAAAGGGATACACAATCAACACACGGACTGTTGAATGCACACTGATCAAGTTCAATGGTCTAAGGCGCTGGGCGGCTTGTGCGTGCCCTTTGACACGCAAACATTCCAGCCCACCCAGTGAAGACCACGACCCGGATAAGAGCCAAACACACAAAATCCTTGGAGGCAGAGGGGAAGTAACAACTGAATCTTCCATCCAATCACCCGATTCCGGTCTGTTATAGCTACTGGAACGAAAACGTAGATGGCTGTGTCGCTGGCTCATACGTAGCAAGTACGTCCACCCACCGCGAGCAAGGTCTTGTTGTCGAAGGCGTAGTAGCCGGAACACCACGAGTTGAACATGAATTTCCATTTACCCTGGCGGAAAGCTCCCTGTACCTCGGTGAAGTCGGCTTCGCCGATGCTGAAAATAACGAGAACGCAACAACAGCAGTCGTAAACAATGAAAACCACGGTAGTATTCTACAGTGGTGAGAACACAGCAAGTAGGGTACTTGAAAAAGATCAAGAAATAAGATAAATGGCAACCACGAACGGCAGACAGACAGCGCAACGAAAGACGAGAGACAGAAAGACGAAAGCGGGCACAAACGGGCTCCAGGGGGGTCGGAGGAAAACGACGCATGTATGCGCATCGAGCAAGTGTCGGAAACAAGCGGACTATGTAGCACACACACAGGACGAGCCGACGCTCATAGGAAATCAAGTAGGCACACGCACATACTCTTCGAACCGTTTCAAAAGCGAGAGACGAAACACAATGTGGAAGAATACAAGCAAGATCTCCCGGCAGGATGGACAGAGGACAGCAGGAATGCCGAAAGAACGAGAAACAGAAGCAATATACAACACATGCATGCACACAAACCTTCAACAGGGTCAACGGGAACTCAATACTCACTCGTCGGTGATGTTGGCCCCCAGAACATACGGGTCGAAGTTGTACAGAACCTCCCTCCTGGCACCGTACGAGACCTCACCCAAGCCGTAGCTACTGCCACCGCCACCGCCACCACCACCGCCACCGCCACCATCAACCGCCGCCGTAGCCGTCCTCGCTCTCTTCAGTCGGTTATCCTCCACCGCCGCCGCCGCCTCCGGCGACTCAGAAACAGTAGCGGTGTCATCGCCAGGAGCGGGGACGATGTGCTTCCAGTGGCTTACTCCGTCAAGGTCTCCGTGGCTGTGTGCATACAAACAGTCGCGCCGTTCAGGGGGAAAAGGGAGATTTTTCAGTTGTGCATGCTTTGCCGCAGTGACGCGAGAACGGCGGGCAGTCGTCGGGGGTCGGGGGTGGTGGGCGGGGGGTCGATCGACAACTGGACGAAACTCTTGCCACAATGGTTGCCGAGGAGCATTCCTTTCCCAAAATTTGGAACGCCGAAGGAGGGAAATCAGGTTAGACTTGCGTCTTTTGGTTTCGGCTTCATTTAATTTTCATCCCTTGTTGTATCCAATAGCTAGCGTCGCTGAAACTTTCTCGTCTACGAGACAGAGGAGTACACACTTTTGCCTAGTTTCGGCGTCCTGAGCATCTCAAAACTAAAGAGCATAGCCTACTTAGAGGATGATGACAGCCCACTGCCCTCTTTTTCGGCACTCCCCACCTGCCGAGAAGCTCGAAGTTCGCCGCGTCCGCCAAGGTAGGCAGCCAGTCGGTGACGTGCATGAGTCCGCGGTACTCCGTGCCCCAGTGTTCTTCTGGGATGTGGCTAGGAGAGTACACAAATGCAGGAACCTGCACGAGTAGATGGGTGCGTGCGTAGGTAAAAATAAAAACTATATGTGTTCATACAACAACAATAACAGCAAGCATCAACAAATAGAAGCCCCGTCCCGTCCCAAAGTCCACAGTATGCGCTACGGTGCCTAGACTGAATGTGGCTAAAGGCACGTCCTATCCATTGAGCCCAACCGGAGAGTGGTTATGAGAGCCCATGCACGCAAATTCCTAGTGTACCTCTACACAAGCTCCTATCAACGGGGTCGGTATGTATGCTGCAGATTCGACCTGGGGTAAATATCCACCACCCCCATACATACAATAACATGTGTGTGAGCTAGGCATGCACAGATTTCCCAAGAGAAGAGAAGTACTCAGGCGCGTGCCCATCCGACACAATGCCGTCAATGCACTACAGACCGCTCCCCGTCCAAACAAAATCGGTTGTGTTCATCTACAGCTCAAGTTGGCCACGCTCAACAGGATATGCTCAAGACAAACAATGCCCTATATTTCCCCCAAAACACCTTCTCCCAAGCGTTCTTGTCGCGGAGTTTTACCTTAACCCCGCCCTCCCAGTTGGAGTGCTTGAGCCCCCTCAGCGGGTAGTTGCTGCCACCGGTCGACGGGCACCCGCCGTTGTCACTCGCCACGACGATGATGGAGTTCTCCAGCCAGCCTTCGGTCTCGAGATAGTCCACCAGCCTACCGATGCTCTTGTCCAGGTACATCAGCACCTGGTTGTTTTTTGTGGGGGTTTTTGTAGAGGGAAGAGGGAGGCCGGGACGGTTTATTGCAATCAATTATCGTTGCTGTCCTAACCGTAGTGTTAAGTACGTGCTCCCTGCAAGGCGGAGCACCGAGGGGGGTGGGGGGAATACATACAGCAAGGCAGAGCTCAAACTTCATTCGATCCTTCAAGCATTTAGCGATCTCCACACAGGTGCCTCGGTCGCGACCTTGCTTTTGCGCAACGGTCTAAACGAAAATTTCTCCCGCAGCCGTCTGCATGAAAGTCTCCTCTGCCAGGAAGAACTACATCACAGATATGACAAAGAACAGAAGATGCGATGATTCCAGCTAGCCTTTTGCACCAGGCTGAGCAAAGCAGGCGGCGGTCCCCGACTTTCTCGCTCGACCAATCGTCAACAGCGTATGTATAGGTGAAGCCAACAGACAGAGAGGGGCGTACAATTCGCGTTGCACAGTCTCTACTTGGCAATCGGGAGAGGGCACGTTAAAGCGCGGAGAGAGAATGGGGGCGTTCAGACGGGGTGGTGGCGATCGGGGAGCGGGGCGATGAAGTATTTCTTCCCAAAACGTTCCGAAGCCTACAGGCAGGCCGGCAGGCCAGAATAAATCACACCGCTACCGCGGAGAACAGCACCCACTCTCCGTTCTCCACGAGGAAAACGGCTCGTCAGCCCCTTCATCGTCTACTGTATGTAGTCCTTCTCCGTAGTCTCACCTTGGCGAACCTGACGCGAAGAGATGCGTCGGAAGACTCATCCTCCAGGGCAGTCAACACGGCCCATTCCTCGGGGCTGAAGGCGTCTGCGGTTGGATGTGGTGTCGTTGACGGTGGTCATAATCGTGATTATCGTTCAGTGTTACTGGGTGAAGATCATGATACTTATTTACTCTTACGTTCGTGCTGGGAATTGAGAGCACAGCGGGATGTAGGAAGAGGGGGGAGTACGAGGGCATGCAGTGAGTGGTGTTTTCGCTTTGGTTCCGCCTCTCCGCAGAGATTTCCTGATCCAAGCCCCCACGCGGGCATTCAACGAGGTGTGCGATCCTCCTACCTCGAACGAAAGGGGACAATTGAGGACCACAGTACCGTGTCTCTGTACGTGGCAGACCCTGGGTTGCGCACGAAAAAAATGTTCTTGAAACGTACGTAGAAATATCCAGAAAAATCCAGAACCAAAACCAGGAGAGCATGTCTGGTTGTCCGCCGTTGTTGTACCATCTCTGCACTATTTTTAAGTCTACGACAGCTACAACAGCTGAGAACTCCACCACTACCACTACCACTACCACCACCACCACCACCACCACCACCACCACCACCGCCAAAGGCGGCAACAGCAACGGTGCGGCGAGACCTCACCGGCGGGAGGAACACCCAGGGGATCGTGGACAGCCTGGTGCGACAGGTATAGGAATAGCGGGTTCTCGTCGTGCGGGGTCTTCTGGCTGAGAATCTAACGACGACGGACAAAGAAAGCAAGCAAGAAGGAAAAAACGTGTTACTTTGGACAGTTAGGCGACCTTGGTATCCCGGAGTGGACCGACCTGCTGAGGGTGCCACGAAAGAATGATTGCTGGGATGTCGTGGAGGGGAGGGAGGGCATCTTCGTGACAAGGCGAGAGGGGACGTACGGGGTCAATCGACCGAAGAAATAAACCACACGCCAAGCGAGGAGATGAGATATTCAGCGCATGCTCTGAGCTCACCAAAAACATCCGAAGCAAAATCAGCGCTATTGATGCTGAACACACGCATCGAGGACAGCAACGAGTTCTTACATCGAGAACTTTGTTCTTCGAAGACGGTTAAGAAGGGAAACGAGCGAGCTCCAGGGAGGCCTGGGACAACAACAACAACAGCACAGAACAACAAGAACTCCCCCTTCACCTCCAACGCCCGGTCCGTGAAAATCTCGGTGGAGTAATCCCCCTTGATCTCAAGGGAGGAGGAGTAAACGGAGCTCGTGGGGCCCGTGGAGACCAAGTCATCGTCGCCGGGGGGCGGGTCGAACCTCTCGATGACGTCATAGAATCCGGTCGCGTTGCCGAACCCGAAGTCGAAGAACTTTCGACCGTTTATGGTGGCTGTCCAGGTCTGATGTGTAACCGCACACCACACAGAGATGGATACGAAGGAGTTGTAAGGTACTAAAGGAGTAGAGTACGGCCTAGTCTACGCTAGCCGCGGTAAAAACAGCGTGGCCGTACAAAGTTCACGAATGGCTCCGTCCAACCTCTGGACGTAATCGTACCTAATGAAGAGCGAGAGTTAGGGCACAACACATGCCCTGTGATGAAAAGTGACGACGCCAGCAACGAATCACCCGTCCATCGGCATGAAGTAGGTAACTATTAATACTGTGAAACGTCCTTGAAGTGCAGCACTCGGAAGAAACGCAGAGGGTGCCAACGAAGTCGTGAAGACGAAACTAATGTTTTAGTCAGGTGATTGCTCTTGTGTGACCCCGGCTGTTGCGTCGAGCACGTTCCGAAAACGTGCAGACTGGGACCTAGAACAGATGGCACGAAAACGTTCTGGTTGCGACGACAAGCAGGGTTAACTCTCAGAGAATAGTCCATGTTGAAGTAAAAAAAGCCAGCACGTCGACGGAGGGCCGGGGGGGGGTTGTCGGGGAGACGAGAACGTGCATGCGACCTCGGACCAGAGTGAATTAGACTCCACGAAACATGCGGAGTAGGGGGGGGCGGACTGCCGCATGCGACGGCAATAAGTTACACGCCTCAATAGGCGAACAAAGATGTATCGAACTCTGCTAATGAGTACGTTTCCTACAAAATAGGATACTAAGAAACATGCACGAAATGCAAGACAGAGTTTGGCACCAACCCCAGACAACGCACGACACTCTGCGCGTGAATGTACTCAAACGTACCTGGTGCGTCCAGTACATCTCCTCATCATTGAGGTAGCCGAAGTACGTCTCGAAACCCCTTCGGTGGGGCGTGTGCGCGTGGGTGTAGCTGCCGAGGTGCCACTTGCCCACCATGTGAGACTCGTAGCCGGCTTCGTTCATGTATTCCGGCAAGAGCTGCGGTTTGTCGTGGTTGTGGTTGAGGTCGTTGCTATGTTGAAAAAGTATATAGTTCGTATGTGCGCATCTCCGTTAGTCGGTCGGGCATCGAATGGGGATTGGGTTGAACATTCAAAGGAGTGGAGTGGGGAAGCAGCGGTGGGGACGGTGACGGCGGTGGTAGCGGTGGCGGCGGCGTGCGGGAGGGGCAGGGTCGCCGGAGAAGGAGAAGGGGTAGAGAAACCAACACTTGCGCGAAAAAAACATTCCGAGAACTAGTCCGATCCAACCTCACAAAGCCCTAAACCCAAAATACGAATCCTGGTGCCTCCGCTCGAGCAGAAAAGCCCTTCAATACCATAGGGTTGGATGGTATGCATGTTTGGGTGCGTCGGGACAGCAGGCTTTTCAAGTCCTTTCAAGTCAAGTCGGGGGCAGAATTGACGCCACTACCGAAGGGATTATTGGCTGTGTATCGTGTGCTCCCTCTCGTCTTGGGATCCATGCCGTGCAAGCAGGCCACAGCATGTAGCTAGGCGCCCGCGTGTGACCAGCCCTCCCCTCACCCACCCCCTCCTATCAATCGCCGCTTTCGCCCCCACCCCCTTCTTCAGAAATAGTTGGCAGCAGTATCCTAAACGGCTAGAAACTCGAGCAATATGTTGTCCGTGTCTGCGTCATCTTCGTGATGTCATTCGACCCCCGACCACAACCATTTGCCGCACCTTCTCCGTGAGGGGAAGGCCCCACGGTGCCCCCGGCTGGATGACGTTGTACTGCAGGCCGTACCGGACCGGGTAGCGTCCGGTCATGAGGGCGGCCCGCGCGGGCGTGCAGATGGACATGCTGTAGTACTGGGAAACCTGGGTTGCATCATCATCATCATCGTCGTCGTCATCACCATGGGGATGTTTGTATGAGAGACGGGAGATGCACTCAAGGTTAGATTTACAGCCCAGTGCCACGGAGTTCAATCCATCTTTCTGGCGATGGTCGGCCGGCAGCCGGCCGGGTGAGAGCCTACTCAAGGCTGAACAAAACTGAACCCTAACAACGATCAGATTTTCTTCGCTGCAACGACTGATGTACAGCTGATTCACGTGGTAATGAGGTAAGTCTTATCGGTTCAAACGGCAGACCGGGCGCAAAAAAACAAAAACGCGATGGATGAAGCCAGAGTGGACCGATAATGCTAGAACAATGTTGGCTGTTGCTTCGCGAGCCCCAGGCCCGCAAGACGACGGGCCCGCGAGACACGTGTAACTATGGATCTACAGTAGGTCAATAACGATGCCAGGCAACTTCGTTGGGAAAGGAATTACGTTGTTCCGCGCACATATGAAACGTCGTCCAAGGTGCTAGGCCGAAGAGTCGCTTGGCCTACCGTTCGCCCACGCACAAATACTTCCCAAGGGTTCACGTACAAACTGAAATTAACCGCCTACCTTCACCCCGCTTGCAGACAGCCTGTCCAGATTCGGCGTAACGTTCGCCAGGTCTGTGCTGTGGTAGCCGATGTCGTTCCACCCCATGTCGTCGATCATGATGAAGAAGACATTCGGATTGTCTGCGGTCGAGCTCGAAGGGTCAACCCCAACACCTTTGCCCTTCCCTCTCCCTCGCCCCCCCGTCCCCACGGCCGCGCCCGTTCTTTGTTCTTGAGCTGCAACTGCTGCTTCCCCGGCTGTGGTTTTCGGTGCCCGATAAAGGCTGCCGAAAGATTTTGGCACGCTCTCCTCCGATGATGTATCCTGTGATGCCTCGACCTTCGCCGTTCCTGTTGCGTTGCGTTTATTGGTGGTGTTGTTGATTGTTGCCTCTGCTACACGCCTGAATGTTGACGGCGTTGTTGTTGTCCTAATGTCAGATACATACACGTACACGGATATCTCCATGTACGCGCTACACAGTGAGTAGTGTAGTTGAAATAATGGTTTCAGACTATTGGAAAACAGACTAGTCTAAATGCTTTACCATGCGGCGAAGCTCGACGCTTGCTGCAACAACCATTTACTTGACAACCCTTCCACCTACCGACGCTGAGAACGGCGCGAAAAGACGCCTACAATATGTAGGCTACTGTTGCCGCGGTTGCATAAGTACACACAACGCACTTGTCTTCACCGCTCAGCACAGCAGTGTAGGGAAGACAGAGGAGGTAGCTGGGAGTAATTCTTTGGATAGAAACAGGGTGCTGTGTAAAGGACAACTCCTTCGAAAACAAGGGCGTCCGACGGCGACGACGAGAGCGAACGACTGGGCGACGGGCGCGGGATCGATGAAGAGCGGCGGCCTTAGAAGGCCGCCCGAGCGACCGGACGGAACCCGTCCCAACCAAACCCCAACCCAACGGCGACGAACGATGGGATAACGGCGGCACGATCGACGAAGGCCTAACCCAACCCGACCCGTGGATTGTAGTCGGATGGTCTGCATACAAATGGTTCTCACATTGGATTTACAGAAGAGTCATAACATCGTTGCACATATTGAGTTTCTTAAAAGGATCTACAAACGAAAACACTCTGGGAGAAGAGAACGGCACTGGTAGGAAGACCAGACACACCCGAGCGGCACACACACGCGGTATCAGCGAGAAGGGCCATGTACTAGTCTAGGCCAAGATCCAAAGAGATCCAAGGTGTACGGGGGAGGCGGCGGAATCGGTGGAGGAATCGGCGGAGCGTTTTTCGACAAGAACCACACCATCATACAATACACAAACGTGTTGCTCTTGGCAGAGCTGTTGCTCGCTCGCTCACAGCTTTGCAAAGATGTCGGTGCCCCACAGCTTGTGGGGGCTACTACCGTGTACATTTGGCGAGGAGAGCCCAGACGTATACAAAATGAGCACACATACACAGGGAGCGGTGCGCGGACACACCGCCATCCCCGCAACTTTAACCGTCGCTACTATAGCCACAAACATTGCGGAGCGCACCTGGACTCTGTTGAAGATCATGGCTCTCCGGATACGTCAATCTGGGGGCGTTTCTTTTCTGAACAGACACAAAGATCGCGACGAGGCCTAGGAAGGCGAGGCTGAACAACACGACCCCGACGGCCCTCGTGCTTAACAACTTCAAACCCTCTTTTCTCCGAGAAGACTCTCGGCATCCCGCGCGTCTTTGATAATCATTTGCGGCCCGTTGCGCTCCCGACGACGGCACCACCGGCAGCAGCAACAGACGCTTCTCTCCTACCGTTCCCTCGCGCTCTTGTGCCATCCCCGTCTCTCATACTGTTGGAAACGCTCTTCTTTGATATGTGCGGAGATCTTTCACTGCGGATCCAAGACACGGGCGGCGGGCAGTCCAAGCGGCGGCATGTTTTGCGCGCGAAAATTCCGAGGAAATTTCTTTTAAGTTCAGGCGGTACATATGCAACTTTTGTAGTAGTCTGAACATATGCATGCGCGTGCCTAAGCATGTCTGCGTCTCGTATATGGTGATTCACAACACTGCAGAGTCGGAGTAGCGCTTACATAAACAGCCCCAGCGAATAACTCCGTATGTGTTTGTTGTGCATGCCCAACGTGAAACTACGGTACACCAGGTATGTTGAAGTAGTTATGTAGAGCATGTACATTAATTATCTGTAGGTCAAACCGCGGTGTGTTTCATGCATCGCGCATGAAGTGTGGGAATTTTTTTTGCTTGCTCATGAAGTTTAGGATATTTTTTGCGTGCTCTCCGAACCGAGGCGGAATGGGCTCAGAAAACCTCACGAGCGATGCAACACCACAGACCACCACCTTTCTTTTTGCTTCGCCAGCAGAAGACAGCAGAAGAAAGAAACGTGTTCTCTCGGACGATGTGTAGTGTACATAGTATAGATGGCTTTTGTCACAGAAACCCTCCTTGTTGATTTTGTTATTAATAGGGTACTTGTTCCTTCCAGTGACAAGACAAGTATCCTCCACATATTGGACGCGAAATGGACGTCCTGGCGAACCATCGTGAACGAAAAACAGATACTGTAGGCTAGTTAGTTACGGATGGGTCTGCTTTGGCTTTCGCCCGAAAACCAGCTTTGATCCCTACCTAGTACTATCTGTACAACCGATACAAACAATCGTTTGTTGGTCAGATAACAGCCGTCGCAACCGTAGAGGAAAAATGTAATGCTAACCCCACAAAAGCAATGTCTACTGACGATACTCCACCACGAAAATCAAAACAAAACACTCTTTTCTATGATAGAGATAGATTCGTTGTGTCATACTAAGAAAAAAAAAAAAAAAACATATATTGAACCACACACAAAGGCACAGGACCTTCAAAGTCCAACCGGACTCTGAAAGTACGCCTCCGCGTGATAGACACAAAACAGACTGGCACACACCTAGGTACAAAACTCAGGAGAACGTTCGAGACGTTTTATGCATACAGAAAGAAAACTCGTTCCCACTCGAAAAAACAAAACTGAAGCGACAAAAGTAAGCCCTCAGATTTCAAACTTCAACAACATCTTTTCTGGGCACGACAAATCGACGAAAATCTCAACCCATTTAACACGCACTCGAAACACTCAAAATCAAACCAATACACGTGGGTGGGCGGGGCGGGGCGGCTGCGCGTGCATGTACCGACCACAACGAACACAACCCCCCCCCCCGCCTCATGTCTCAAATTCTATTCTTCACTTCTCGCCCCCAGTATCCCGGCGCGCCTCGCCCACTGATGCCTCCCCCTCGGCTTCCTGGATCCCCCCCCCGCCCCCTTTCGTCGCCGTGCCCCCGCCCCACCGTCCTCCCCCGCGAAGCAGCTCGCGAACCCCAGGGCGCACGCCCCTATCGCCGCGAAGGTGAACGCGAACGCGCAGAACAGCTTGAACTTCTTCAAGAAGGCCGCCCCCCACCCCAACCCGGGCCTGCCGGCGTGGGAGGACCCACCGGCGCGTACGTACTTGGACGGCCCCGAGAGGGCCGGTGTGTAGCCCGGGGCGTGGATGCCCCGCCCCGCGCGGCGGCGCTCCCAGTAGGGTCCCGCCAGGTTGTTCTCTGTCGGGGGCCAGGTCTCCTCGAAGGGGACATACCTGAGGGTGCCGCACCTCGAGCCCATGATCTGATTTTTGGTTCGGGTGCCATGATTGTTTTTTGTTTGTGCGGTGTGTTTTGTTGTTCGTTGTCCACACGTTCGTTGTTGTTGTTGTTGTTGTCGGGCGAGCGGCGCACCGAGAGAGAGGGAGGAGCGACGGGTGGGAAGGGGAGAAGCGTTTGGTGAGGTAGGTTTGTGGCGGGAGCAAGACAAGGGTTTGGTGAGGCGTGCCAGGCGGAGAACCAACAGGTGAGGCACAAGAGGCGGACACGGCAAGCAGAACAGATAGAAAAACACAATGGACAGAAAACTCAAGAGACAGAGAGAACAAGGAGGAGAAACAACAAGTAAAACACCAAAACAACCAAGATAAAACGTCGGAAGGACAACCCCGTCATCTGCCGTCCCTGTCCTACTGCCGCTGATGATGTGACGGAAGAAGAGACCGGGGCCAGACCATGCGAGTACAGAAGTCTCAACAAAGAGAGAAGCACCGAAACAACAAAGCACACACACACAAAAAAACGTGCATCAATTGGTCTGGCGCGACCGTCGGCCGCTCAATGTGTTATGCTGCTGAATCACAAAGACACAACCATACAAATAACACGATCAGCCCTACAAAAACTCAGCAACACGAGACCATTCGCGCCCTGCCGACACTGAGGTCTTTCCGTCGGCCGGTCTGTTTAATTATCGCAAAACCTACCGCAAGCTCAGCACGAAAAAAAAAAGAAGGAACATCCACACCACACCAACCTCTAGCGTGGTCAAGTTGACCCCGATGAACTCCTGGTACTGCTCCAGGGTCCGCTTGGTGCCGAGCCCGTACTGCCCAATCGACTCCCACATCTCCTCCGTATCCACCTTGCCCGGCATGCCGAACAGCGTGAACATGCGCTTGTAGGCCAGGTCCTTTGCGCCTGCCACCATCTTGTTGTTCAACCAGCTGCAGGGCGCAAAGCGGGGGGGGGGGAGGGCGACGGGTGGGAAGGGTTCAGGGGGTGGATGGGTTGACGAGCGGGGTGCGGAGTAGCCGTAGCATCGAGAGGGTTCTCCTGAAGGGTCCCAACAAAAACGAAAAAAGAAGGCATGTTGCATTCGAGAGATTCTATTTACTCCTGAGTATATTATTCTTTCCTCGAGTTAGTCGAGCCGTGTTCGAAACACCGTCCTGTTGGAGACATGGACGACCATGCACCTGCCGCTCCATGGTACCCCCCAAACGCATACCCTCGAGTTTACCTACAAATTGTAGGGGAGGTATCCTAAGCCGCCCCCCCCACCCCCCC
>FN648646.1:34588-45429 GCA_000310025.1 Ectocarpus siliculosus | reverse complement strand
CCCCACCCCCCCCCCCCGGGCTCCACATGCCCAACCCCCACCTGGACGGTTGTGGGCCCTCCTTGACCTTGTTGTAGTCGTGCCCGACAAGGCTCTTGTCCGGGGTGTAGGTGTCATAACCCCTGGTCCACAGGCGCGCGTGCATCGAGAACTCCTCGCCGTCGAAAACCTTCTCAACGGATACACAAGACGAGACACGAGACACGAGAGACACAAACAAACACCGCAGACGACGGCCAAGGGGCGAGAGAGGCACGAGGACACGCAAAAACATCGGCGGCGGCGATTGTCAAGACATTGTTGGCACGCTGAGAGACAGAGGGCAAGTTCTCCTTTTCTTCGTTCATCATGTGGTCCAACAAACTGGGCCAAATAAGCGCGGTCCATGAGGCACGCACACGAAGAGACACGCCCTAAGCACACCAGGGACAGATGGATCCTTCGCCAGCAACCGCAAACACACTAGTGTATGTGCACGGCTGCTGCTGTATGTTATCGGAACAACACGAAGCTTGTCCCACGGGCAAAAAAACATGCGAGCTGCACTCCCCCACCACCTCTCCCCTACCATTGCATGAGCAATAGGCCAAATAGCACCCGGTACGGTTTCAAACACCTTGATCCCGAGACAGCACCAAGATCCCGTCGGTGATCATCAATTCATCACAACGTCGCTAGGCTCCTGCAGCTAAGTACTTTACAACAGAGGAGGCATCTCCTACACAACAAACCAAATGCCAAAAGGATTTTCGTCTGACACTGCTGTCCGTCCGCCACAAGCAGATACAGCCCAACGTGATGTATGCCAGAGGCTGCTGTCCGCCCCCCACAGATCACACACAGAGGGTCGGATACATCCCGAAAGTGATGTTTGTCAGAGACTGCTGTCAGTCCGCCACAAAAAACACATACATCACACCCACCTTGCGCAGTCCCGGGTCGTACGGCGAGGCCTTCCAGGCGTGGCACTTCGCCAGGCTAAGCCCTGCTGCCCACGTGTTGGTGAGCTTGGGGGACGGCAGCTTGGTCGCCAGCTTCGCCTGCACGTACCTCGGGTGGTTTCCGGTCTCCGTGAAGCCAAGCTTTGTTGTTTTTTTCGTGTGCGGGGATGTACCATTATTTTTGTGGCCCGCGCGGGAGTTGGTCCGCCGCGCAAGTTTTTTTTTTTTTGGTTCACGGTTGCAAGGAGAGGGGAGAGGAGAGGACGGGAGGCAGAGGCACGGGGCATGGTTAAGGCCGCTGAACGGCGGTACCCGCGAGCGCATGCGCGTGATTTCTTCAATTGGCAGCGGCCGCGCTAGCCGGCCGACCAATGAAGATACGTCAGTCAAGTAGTAGCGGGGCTGAAGACGCGAACACGCTTTCCTATTATATATTCAATTGCGGTGTCGTCTTCGGCCATAATGCACTACTGCTGTCCCACAGACTGTATCAAGGTGTTATCTACGTACAGGGACAAGCAAGCAAGAACGCAGAGGCACAGGCAAGGCAGCAGCGGTCACCACCGCCCCTACTCCTTCCAACACCCACAACCCCGGTACTGCGGCACCTGGCAGAGGTGCGGCACCTCCTTCTTGTTCTCGTAGCCTTCGTGCAGCTGCTCGATCTTGTGCACGTACGTCGTGAGGATGCCGTACTCGTTGTTGACGCGGCCCCACATGGCCATGAGCTTCGCGTCCCAGTCCTGCACCACGTCCATGTGGCTGTCCGTCTGCATGCAGAACTCCTCGTCCCGCAGCATGTACGACTGCGGCACGCACCGCAGCCGTGGAAAGAGGGGCAACCGTACCACAGCAAGATTTCGAGGTGAAAAAAAAAACATGAGAAAGAAAAAAAAAACGACAAAGGCAAACCAGCAATCAACCAGAGGCAATAAATTTTACAGGAGACCAACCGCCAACCGCGAGAAGGAGAGAAGATGAGCGTGAAAGCAACATCTGGCAAGAGATCGGGCTGCTGCTGCTGCTGCTGCTGCTGTAATGATGACTTCCAACGATTCGATCCGTTCCGGTTCGTTTCCAAGTGAATACAAAGACACGCTGTCCTCCCGACTACACTCCCAAGATCTGTGTCTCACAGCTGGCACAGCTCCCGACACACCTCCTAACACCACGGCAAGAAGACCTGCTTGATGATAGGGCGTGCGGGCAATCGGCCCTTCGAAGCCAGTCCAGGGGGTGTACGACAACTCACACCTTGACGGCAACGCACCATGCATTTACTCGCCACGAGCTCAACGGAACGCAACCAAAAACCTTCGCGAACCTACAACGGCTGTACCCCGCCCCTTCGTTCATCACAAGTCTAAACACCAAACCTCCGGCCGGGCCACCGGCCCCCCACGCACAGACACACACCACCACCGCCACCACCACCACCACCAACAACAACAACGAACCCGCAAGCGCCGGCCGTAGCAAAACCATACCAAATCCTTCGCGAACCTTCAACTGCTGTACCCCGCCCCGCCGTTCAGCATAACTCTCCAACACCAAACCTGCGACCGAACCACCGGCCCCCCACGCAACAAACGGACCTGCAAGTGCCGACCGTAGCAGGGGCCAGCCGCCCACCTCGCCTCCACCCTCAGCGTCTTGATGTTGTCGAAGTACGGGCACAGGGGGCCCTCCGCGTGGCCCCCCATCATCTTGCAGTACTCCACGACGCAGTCCACGTCCTCGTGATCGTTCTGCTGGACGACCCCGACGGTGACCCTCTCGGGGTACTTGGCCTTGCTGAAGAAGTTCACCAGGGTCTGCGGGCAGCGCTTGTCGCGGAAGGAGCTCACGCCGACGAAGACGGACGTGTCCGAGCGCTTCCAGGAGCTTGTCTTGGGCGGTGGGGGGCGAGGAGCCTCGTCGTCGTCCCAGAGCGCGATCCACCCGTTACCGTCCCACACCATGGCGCCGTTCGGGGTAACCTTGGCCGCCGCCGGCCCCGCCAGCGACGCTAGCCCCAGCAGCAGCAGCAGCAGCCACAGCGGCGGTAGCCGCCGCCGCCGCCGCCGCAGCGGGAGGAGGACGAGACTCGACTTCATGGTCCACGGGCGAGAGGGAGAGAGAGGGAGGCGTGGGCTGGAGGGGATGGATGTCCCGGTCGGTTGGTGTTGCTTCGTCGCTGCCGCCGGTGTGGATGAGGAGACACTTGAGAGAAGGAAGAGCGAAGCGAAACAGATGCACAGGGGAGGAGAGTGACGAGTTGGATGTGTGTAGGGGGGCGGGGGCGGCACTACCATGGCTGCGTCGACATCGGGAGCACGAGTGGCAAACACCGCCGTAGGAAAGAACAAACAAAGGGCGAACAACGCCGGCGCGATGAGTAGCGGGCGGCACCCGCACCGGCAAGCACTTGCGGTGAAAATGCGAGCGTGTGCGAAAGAAGGGAAACTATTTCAAGAGTGTTAGACAGGCACGGTCTAAAATAGAACCAACGCTGAAGCTACACACTCTTCGCTCGACCGAGCTCAGGACGCGCTGAGCAAACTGAGTTGTGCGGCAACAGAGGATGTACACCACCTACAACACGCTCGCAGCTTTCTCTGGCTGTAGCAACAGCGCCCACACCATAGAACTTGCTGTCTTGTTAAGCCCGATTCTCTGCTTCCCCAACCTAGGTGCTCATCAGCACGTCTCGAGGTATCTACACGTGTCCAAGAGGTGCCTGGGGGCGGAGGTAACGGGTTCCACCTACGCGAACACACGTGTTTCTCCTTAAAAGGAGCAAAGCAAAAAAGCTCAGGAGGCAAAGCGGCGCCTTTGGTTCCAGCAGCTGGCTTCCATTTCTCGCCATCTCCATCCCCCAGTGCTCGACACACCGAGGCTGGTTGTGCCGCCACCACCCGTGCTCCTCGCGCAGACGGCGATCTCTTCGGAAGCCAACACCCATTGACGCCACGCCGTCACATCGGAGAGCAGGCACATTTTCCCACTGCTGCACGCGAAATGTTCAGCTCGCAGGAGGCCCCTACTGCCACGCCAATGTTGCGACTCGATACTGTAGTCCTATGCTGCTGCACGCTGACATATTACACCGCCCACGATCGAGATTAATGACCATGAAACCGAGTGGCAAAAAGGCAGGCGTCACCGCCACGGCGATTGGACTTGGCTTGTAAAACTCGCTGAAAACGGCCCGGGTCATCCTTAAATATTGTTTAGTGCCTGGTGTTGATAACAAGGATGCCGCCGCTAAAGTTAAGTTGGCTCCAACGAGCCCAATGAAAACGCAGCACCAAAAAACACCAACACAAATTCAACTCGGGAAGCAAACAACATCATGTACCTTGCAGCGCCAATCTTGCACAATCATGACTGGGCATTTAAAAAGCTCAAGAGCCGAAGGGTATATAAAATGTTCCGCGCAGACATTAGTGAGGGTGGCTAAAAAACCACCACTGCTGCTGTAGGAATGCGAGAGAGATGTGGAGCAGAACAACGTTGACAGCGGAGAAATCGCTCCGTACCGTAGCGCCGAGAAACCAGCTCGGTTGTGTGGTGTGGTGTTTCCACGACATACTGAAGTACTTGGTGTCTAACGTGACAAACAAAAACCGCTGTGTACACCCTTTGCTACACGATTCCACCCTGGGTTCCAAGCGGACACCCGAAGTGCCGTAGGTGTAAACCTCAGCCTTGGGCCGCAAAGGTGTCAATAGTCTGTAGGTGTAAACCTTCTGCATAATGGACCGCAAAAGGGTGAATATTCGGGCGGGGGTGTACAAATACGTAGGTTCTCCTTTGCCCTCTTGCTTGGAACGCGTGCAGCCGCACGCATGAGCGCAACCCATTCTATCGCCCACCTCCGCGGCATCGTGCAGCTGATTCCTGCATTCGTTGGTAAACACAAACACCGCCCCCGCAAGGACGGAGAGTCTATCGGGAGCGAGCACTGCCGACCCTTTGGCTGTACAACACAAGGACGGAACTCGGAACTCACGCCCTGCCTGCGTGCTTTGATGTGTGCCCTAAAAATGGTACACATGTCGTCTAAATCCAACCTCACGAGAATTTCACACTGAAGCCTAGGCCATAAACTTGTTGGTGAGATGCTGCAGACAACGGTATGACACGAGCCGCCATCCACGGAGACGAGCATCAGGAGAACACACGCCGTGAGGTAAAAGAGAGCGGAGTCTTGTGGAGCCATAGCAGGAGCGGACAAAACACAATGGCGAATCCCACAAAAACAACGGGTGGGGAATTGAAAAACTCCAAGAACGTAGCAATGCAACACACATACCTCCCCGAGGTAGATAGTTCGTGCCTGAGATGGCTCCTTCGGCAGGGTGCCTGGTCCATAACAAACAACGCAAGCTGTGTGAAGGGTCGGCCAAGGGCACGTGGGGGGGTCTTTCATCAGGATATGCATACTCTCGTACGTACGCCGCATGGAACAATGATTATGCGGGGCACCCTTTGGATCCACTCCCCGTGGGTCATGCCGCATGTGGTGATGTATCATGTAGCAATTGCTGTGGGAGCAGCTGCGAGGTCGGCAACCCGAAGGCCCGCGTCCGAAGGCACTGCAGTCGGGTATGTCGTGAAGGGTAAGTCTGTCAGCACCCGGTGTCTTTCAACTCCCCTACAATCAATTTTTCAAAGGACCTGAAACACACAAAATGCGGAGCGAGGAGGGGAAGAACGTCGTTCAAACGAAAGGGTTGATTGTTGGGGAACGCAAAGATGTCAAGGTGGAATCAACGATACCGTCAGCATCAACAGGAGCAACTGGACTGGCGTGGGCCTGAACGCCAACGATTTCAAAGACCGGAGAAATAGTTAATCACAGCAGCAACGGAACCTTGAGAGGTGCATCGCAACAAAAAAAGCCCCCCGAACACGTCATAACGTCCCATACCTCATTGTCATTACCTCCCTTTGCTGCCGCTAAACCGTTACTCTTTCTTCAGCCGGTGTACTTTCATACGACAACAAGCCGTAGCCTGCAGCCGAGGTCTTGCCGCTTTCTTGCGGTGCTCCTCACGACTCGCTGCAACCAGAGGTTGCGAATGAATGTAGACGATCAAGTGACTTGACTACTGTACATAAGGCGAACACCGCGGTGTCCATGAGTCGCGGGGCGGGACAAAGGGGCCTTCGACCCGCGGACACTCACGCAAACGCTCGCCGTAGCGACACGAGGCATTCAATGCTGGACATGGCCGCTGCGCAGGGTTATACCGAGGCCATCAAGACGATCCTCGCACGCGGCGCCGATGTCAACTCCGCCACGCCGGACGGCAGAACGGCCCTACACTGCGCTTCGTTCTGGGATCAGGCGGGCGCTGTGGAACTTCTGATTGCGTCTGGAGCTCGTCTGGAAGCTTCAGACGGCCGAGGGTGTACCCCGCTGCATGTAGCGGCTGAGAATGGCGCTACGACTGCCATTGTTTCTCTCGTGAACGGCGGGGCAGAAAAAAGCAAGGTCAACAGTGATGGCCGCTCACCTCTGTTCGTAGCGGTGGAGAACGGCCGCCTCACGGCGGCCACGGTTCTCTTGCATGCGTCCGAAGAAGACAACGCAGGGTTTGTAGACCGTCGTTATGGCAGCGATGAGTACAGCGCGCTTGACTTAGCCGCCTGCGGGGGTCACCAGCAAATATTGAAGATGCTCATCCGGCATGGGTGTGACGTCAACGCCAGCGACTCGGACGGCGTTACCGCGCTCTACCTCGCCGCCTTGAACGACCAGCCGTACTCCATTGATGTGCTCGTCAAGGCGGGCGCTAAGGTCGAAGCCCGTTCCCCCGGCCGCCACAGGTGGTCGGCCCTTCACGTCGCCTGCGCTTATGGTTCCAACGAGGCGGTCTCTGCCCTCCTGACCCACGACGCGTTGCTGTTTGGCCGCGACGCCAGCAACCACACACCTCTTCACCTCGCCGTGCAGTACGGTCATGACTCCACCGTGGAAATTCTTCTGAGGTGGGGCTCGGACCCAACCTATATTTCTTGCGTATCTGCTTGCAGGTACTCACCTTTGGACGTGGCTGCTTCCCTAGGGAACATGAACGCGCTAAAAGCAATGTGCGCACATATGCGCGATAAAGCGAGGTGGGAGTTTACGCGAGCGGTTGGAGACGCTCTCTACGCCGCGATATTGTCGGATCAGGTTGGCGCGATAAAGTGGCTCGTGTCTGTTGGGGCTAGCGTGAGTAACACCTGGGGCAAGAAAGGCGGAGCTTTGCAAGTTGCGGCCCTAGCTGGGTCTACGGGTGCGGCGGAAGCTCTCCTGGCTGCCGGCGCAAGCATCACGGACCGATGCGACGAAAACAACCGTAGCGCCCTTGACATCGCCACCAAGAACGGTCACGTGGGCGTAATGCGAGCGCTGATCCAGCACGGCGCCGACGTGAACACCGCCGATCCACCGAACGAGACAACATCGCTCCACCTGGCGGGAGAATCCGACCAGGTCGCCTCTATTGACCTGCTGGTCGAGTGCGGCTCCAACCTCGACGCCGCGGACATCCTGGGCTCCAGCCCGCTCCACGCCGCCACCGCCGCCAACTCCGCCTCCGCGGTTGCCGCTCTCGTGGGGCATGGGGCCGACGTGAACAAGGCGAACGGCCTAGGGAGGTCGCCGCTGCATCTTGCGGCCGGTTCTCCGGACCGACTCGCAGCGCTGGAGGCCCTCCTGTCCGCTGGCGCGGACGTCGCCCTCCGCGTGGCCGGGGTCCCCGACGACCAACCGAACGCTCTCGACCTGGCCGCGGGCGCGGGCCACGTCGATGCCATCACGGCGCTGATCCGGGCCGGCGCGCCCGTGGGCGCGAGGGACGGCGACGGCAGGACGGCCCTCATCTGCGCCGTGAAGAGCAACAAGCCCCGCGCCGTGGACGCACTCGCCGAGGCCGGGGCGGACGTCGAAGCCCATCTCGTCGACGAGAGCTGGACCTCTCTCCACTCGGCGGCCGAGGACACCCACCTCGAGGTCGTGCGGGTGCTCCTGAAGCACCGGGCCGACGTCCACGCGAGGGACGCGGACAACGACAACGACACGCCCCTGCACGTCGCGGTTCGCCAGGCAGGGGTGCAGGGCGCCGTCGAGATCGTCCAGGAGCTTCTCCTGCACGGCGCCGACGAGGGGAAGAAGAACGACAGCGGCCTCACCCCCGCGAGCGTTGTCGGCTCCGCCGCCGCCGTCGGCCTGTTCGACTCCGTCGACCCCGCCCTCCTCCCCGTGCTGGAGCTGCCGGCGCAAGTCGTGGCGTACCTGCTGGCGCGAGCTCCGGCGGACCGGGCGTGGCGTCGCCGCAGGTTGGTGATTTTGTGCTGCGCTCGCCTAAAGAAAGAGAAAGAGCGAAGCTCTGGGAAAGAAAAGAAAAGGAAGGACGAAAAACGGCGGGATGGAGGGGTAGTGGTAGTAGAAGACTCCAGTGGCACCTCCGATGGTGGGCGTGAAGGGCAGGACCGGGGGGGTGCCAAGGACAACTTGGACGGCGTGGTGGCGTGGCTGGTTGGGGTGTCAGAGGAGGGGCTGTTTCGGACCGTCGTGGGGTTTCTGTGAGGGAGTAGATTTGGTCTGGTTGTGTCTGCGGACTGTGCGGTTCCTCCGCGCGAAATCACAGCCCGTGTGGCACGGTGGAAAACAAGTTGGCTGGCCTTGAGTTGTTACGCCAAGACGAGACAGCAGTAAAGTGCTTGGTGCCGTCTTGTTCTCCTCGTGAGAGAAAATGCGGCACGTCGGGTAGCACTAGTACCGAGGAAGGTGACAAGACCACCGCCGGGAGTAGCGAACAGCGGCGACGAGACTCAGGACGATGTGGTGTGGTTCCGCGGTGGTACTGTACTGGATGTATAGACTATGCATAGGTGTAGCTCTCCTTTCTCGGTACCCGACGACACGAAACGTTTGGGGGCGACTGGCGAGGAATTGGGGGGAGGGCAAGGCCGCCCCTGAAGTATGTTAGTATCACAACGTGCGTGTTTTTAGAGTGTGGGTGCGTTTTGTCTCGGCAGCTGCAAGAATTGCGTTGTTTTAGAAAAAATCCGACAGAGACAGGTGGGCGGTTGTCTTGGCGTTCCGAAAACGGTAGCTAGCGTGTTGGTGTAGGGAGTTTTTGATGGTACGGGATGATAACACCTTGCGGACGCTGGGAAGCCCGCAACAACGCTCTGTGTGTATCTCTACTATAATAGCGGTGAGGGCAAGGCGGGTTCGAGTCCAAACGAGACATCGTATGTGGGCCCTCCCGGCTTCTTGCGATAGCTGGAGGACGGAGGGCATAGCTAGTTTGCTGCAGATATTTGTCGTAAGGGAGTGAGTGTTTCGCTTCATGGAGATCCGTACCGCCGTGTCGCCATGCAAACGAAAACGTATGAATCACGTATGATCATGCAGAGAGACCTGTGCCCATGTTGACGAGGAGACAAGGAAGATTTGCCAGAGAGTAGTTTGCCCACCAACCGCAGGTGATTTTAATTGGGTGTTCGTGGTTGGTTGATGTGCAAGTTGCCGTTTGCTGCGTGGGATGATGTTCATGTGTCGATGTTTTTCTTTGCTTTCGACTGATGATGCTTCGTGATGGAACCGTTATTGGATGCCCAAGCCCTCCACACGAGCCAAGCAGAGACACGAAACTTCTTAAGGAGTTGGCTGGTGTCGGAGGGTGAGCGCGTACATGTAGTAACAAGACGGGCAACGTTGTGCGGATTCGTTTGTTCGTCGTGCGATTTCAATTGGCCATGTGTCCCAAAACCGAGCCCGAGTTAGTCTTGTCGCTACACGCCAACAACAACATCAGCGAAAGGTTCTAAAACTGCAGGCCTGTTCGGGAAAACATGTTCTTCCAAGGCAGATAGAATATCCCGAGGCAAAGAGCGGTAGGAGGACGCAGAGCATTTGCCTCTTCCAACGTTCCCCAAGCACAAAACGGCTCAAAACATTGCCCACCACGAGAAAACCCTTCTCTTCCCCCTATCCTCCGGACTCTATTGGATCGCCATCGCACAACAAACGAATCGGAAGGTGCGGGGTGTTAATGTTCAATTCTATATTCGTTTGGTGTTTTAACCTGTAGACCGTGAAAATTCGTATCCGTGCGAACGGCTAAACGCTAAAAAACTACGCTCATGGAGTCGTACCTTCTGCTGCAACAGATCTACAAAAGCGGCATGGAATAAGTTTCGCCACATACAAAAAGAACAGCATTCAGAACCAACCAAGGTTCCAGGGCTCCCGCAAACGAAAGGCTTCCCGGTTGCGCATTTAAAGGGCAAACTCGGTTCTGTCGTGCCCGCACACGGTATACTAACGCTCGCTATGCTACCTTGATTATATTCTCTTGGGGGAAGAAGAGGTCACGTAGCCCCACGGATGTCTAAACAGTCCCAAACCCCAACCGTTCCACATATCCAAAAGTTCGGGGTGTGCGTCTACAAACGTGTGTCTATACAGCCCCCATACCCCAACCGTTGCATACTCAAAAGCCTTCGGGGGAGCGCATACAATAACGTGTCTAGACAGCCCTCCTAGCGACTGCTACCAATGGTTTTGAAAACGTGACCGCATCAAGTTCAACGGCGCATGATTCTAAAGTGTTCCACGTCCAGAGATATTTCAGAAAGAGCCGTGAGAGTGAACTGGCCAAAGCAGCAGCACACAGGCCTTACAGCCCGATCCCCCCCTGAAGCCCCTTGAACATCGCCTCGTAGCTCTCGCCGGTGCGCTCGTATCCGGACGTCTTGGGCAAGCCTCCCTGGAGCGGCCCTCTGCTCTTTTTGTCTATGAACGGAGGGTTGGCGTGGGGTAGGGGAGGGGGGGGGGGGGGCGTACTCTTATGTTTTGCATGCCTTAGCGGTTAGACCATTGACCACGCGTCCTCGAGAGGACGCGTGGTCAAT
>FN648646.1:0-27852 GCA_000310025.1 Ectocarpus siliculosus | reverse complement strand
GGGGGGGGGGGGGGCGTGAGGGTGGGTTGGTGGCGGGGCCGGGGAGTACAAGAAATGAGGCCCCAATTTTGTTCGAGCTGCAAGTTGTGAAGGTGTTTATGCTACGCGGAGAAAGGGGATGGGAGGCAAAAGGGATATATCAGTGTGCTATGAAGTTCACGGCTCTTCCCACAGAAGGCAAGGGTCATTATTTTTTGTACTAGGGATAGTCTCGCCCCAACAACAAAGTAATTTCATGCATGCGTGAACCGAAGAAACTTGTCGAGGTATACATGTGGCTCTCTACAGCTGGGCAGGGTTCACTGGAAACACCCACAGAGAGCCAGTACACGAGAACCGCGTTCTACCATTGTTCATTCGTGGAGATTCAGGTACGAGTTGAAGTAGAGGGAACAGGATGTAACACCCAAGGACACTATGAACAGGAGCACACTGGGGAGCTGAACTTGTGTAGAAAGCTTCCTCTTGTTCCCCACCCTCCTCGCTTTGTTTCCAAAGGGACGAGAGACGACACACACCAACAACCTAGAACATGGATTAACAGCGTGGGATGACTGTTCCTAATCGGCGGTCGTCTTGGAGCGCGGCTGGCGGCAAGAGGACCTGCTGAAAGCACACGGGTGCCGCACGTGACCGCACCACACCAAACTCCCTTGTGTTGACACCGGAGGCATGCAGGAGCCACAGCAGCTCCTCGATTGGTATTCGGATAATTCTTTAGACAATTGTCTCAACACGGTGTACTTCAGCACACCTCGCACTGCTGTTGATTAACCGTGCCTGAAACTCCGTTCAAAACGGGGGTGGGTGGGTGGGGATGACACACCGAACTGTTCGTGCAATACGGCAGGCGTACCGTCTAAGCTCCACCGTGCGATACTTGACTCACCATCCTCAAACCTGCGGGCTGTTGGAGGCGTCGCACACTGGTATGCACAGAAGGCGCCAGGAAGCCAACAACCGCGGCAGGCACAGCAGCCGCCAATAGGACAGCCGAAATGCGCACAGCCTAACGTGTGGTGAGTTCCCATGAAGGACGGTCCGGCATGGCGCCACGCGAGAGAGTATGTGTCAGTGCGTGATGTCTTCATGTCATGTGTGTTCGTGCGATGCGACATGGCAGCTTGTCGCCCCCATCCCGCCCCGATTCGACACCCCAGCTCTCAACAAAAACAAGAAGATCAATCAAGCCGAGGGCCCCTGAGTGTTCGGAGAGAGAGAGAATCCCTCGGAGCGAAATTGAAATGCTCTTTGTCCTGCGGGCACTACATGCAGTACACAAAGTCCACAGGCCGAGGAGGGGGGGTGTAATATTGCGTCAAATTATACGGGTTTTCAACGATGACAAAGAGCAACAACAACACCATATCGTCATTGTCACCAGCACCACACACATGACGAATGCAATGCGACCCGAAATGAAAGAGGTGCCGGAGAGAGAAACACAGAGAGAGAGGACTATGAGAGACAGATACATCGACACTGCCGGGTCATGCAGGAGCAGGAAACATCCGCATACTGCCCTGCTGCTCCCGACCGAACACAACACACTCACTCACCGGCATGGTTATTCTCGAGAAGCGAAGGACAGGATCGTCAGAGCGTGTGCGCACAACAGTGCATACAGGAATGTCCAGCAGACGCACCGGCTGATCCGAGGACACACCGACACACACACTTGCTGGCGATGCCAGATCAGACAGCACCCGAGCGCCGCAGTGCCACGCTGCCTCTACTGCACGAGACACCCCCCCCCCCCGCGATGTCGTGTGCTGATTCTCCCTTGCGGTCTGCGTATCCCCCGTTTTCCTGCTGTCTCTGTCCCCCGCTCTCTCCCCATCGTTTTCTCGCTTATTACACGCTTACACAGCGCACAGTCAATACGCCGACCCGACGTCAACATACAGTAGGAGCTTCCCGGGTGCGCTCACCAACGGCAAAGGAGTTCGAGACAGCGGGTGAGACCGGGCTACCGCCGCTTCTGCTGCTGCTGCTGCTGCTGCTGCTGCTGCTGCTGCTGCTGCCGCTGCTGCTGCTGCCTTTGTGTTCGGTCGCCGAAGTGTGCTGGCTGATCTTCTCTCTGATGAATTAAGCACACAGGTGCCACAGCGTAGGATGATTGCCAGTCACGCGCCGGCAAAGGCGCGTGGGCACGCCCCCCCCCCCGCCCTCGCGCCCACGGACAAGGGGCGGGGTCTATACAGAGGTGCTGCTGGTGGCCAGTGCTCCGCCCTGGCCTGACTGTGTGGTGCAAACGTCTGTGCATAATCGGACCATTTTGGTGTACAAGCTGTGTCTGCTGCCTGTTCGAGCTCGTCGTTTCGTGAAATCGCGTTTGGAGGCCCCCGTGTTCACGGACCGAGCACGAGCGCTTGTGGCCCTCACGGCGCCTACCAGCGTCCAGCAGGCCTTCCCCAAGTGCTGTAGATGCCGTCGGCGCCGTGCGCGCGCGTTGCTTTATATGCGATTTAGCGAGAGAGATCCAATTTATTGGTGGCTTTGCCTCGGCCTCTGACGTCCAAACGGAGGGGGTTGCTCTCTGGCTTTGTCACCAACACACACCCATAGGACACCTCTTCACGCCCGGACGTTGCTGTGTCGCAGGTACCGATCTACACGTCCTGAGCACCCTACCTGCAGTGCTGTTCGGGCACATGAGCGCGTGAACGCTTTGGGCTAGCTGCTGCCGCTGCTGCTGCTGCCGTTGCTGCTGCAAAGGGCAAGTGATCAGCTAGGTGCTGCCTGGCATCCAAAATGTATCCCAAGGATCGGATTCGGGACAAGACACAACAGGTGATGCGCGCTACACATAAGTCTAGATAAAGCGGCACACACGTAGAGTGAACCCCGCCCGGTTTTCCTCTCCCGCACCCCGCTTGCCGTAGGCAGCAGTCAAGTGCCCGGAGCGCACGAACGGCACAGCAGTGTTAGTTATTTGGCCTTGGGGAGCCCAGAAAAAGAGCGGGCTGCATCGTGTAGCTGAAAATCGCCGCCTGCGGATTTGCATCTGGCGGAGTATGTACCGGTAAGCGGATTCCGATGTGGAGCGCATGACATCACATGGAGGATGTGTGCGCCCGTCGTTCGCCATGTTTTGCCGCCGATCTGCGCCCCTGCCTCCGGGCCACGGAGAGCATGATGTCGCAGACCTGCAAGCCTGGAGGTGTTGCGACTTTTTGTCTCTGGTCCCGACCAGTCATCAAGCAGCGCGCAGCAGTTTTTCACTCTGAATACACACAACGACCGGGTGACCGGCGTCGCGCGACCTTTAGGTTCACCTGTAGACGCTCAAGCTCTCGCCGTCTGCCGTGTGATATGTCATACTACATTATCCACACATTTTTGGTTTCGGCCGGGCGAAGAGATGCTGGCTGCGCCTAGAGGAAACCGTCACCGTTCGCAACGCTCGCTGTGCTGTCCCTTAATAGTTGTACGAGATGGTACAAGATCCTTTTCGTCTCTTCGCCCCAGCGGTCTTATGGTACACATCAGGCAGAGGCGGTCTTGTGCAGCCATGCCTGTTGGCGAGTTCCATACGTCTCAGCAGCGGGAAACATAACACATAGTACGCCGGCTGCCGAACCTTGACACGCCAACCATCTAGCACCGCATGCCAGACAGCTCTTACACCTCTTTCATTTTCCCCGCAACAGGAGGACCGTTGTTTGACGGTTAACGGTTGCGCGGGTTCCGAATCGTACGCATTACACGGCGGTCGCCCTAAATCCCAACACGGAGCCCCCCCTTCCCTCCTCCACCCCAATTTTTTTTCTGTCCTCCCGCACCCCTTTCTTATTCCCTCCTCCGGCACTATTTTTGCCTGCGTCCCTCACTTGCTGTTTTTGTGTGGCCGGGCACCGTATATATATAAAAATTAGATGCCACCGAACCTGATGACGCTGTTCGCCCACGTCATGAGCCGGGCCAACGAGGGGGGCAGCCGGGGGTCCGCCGCCGCCCACGGCTGGGACGAGGTGCTCAACGCGGCGGCGTCATCGTCGTCCTCGTCGCCTTCGTCGACGACGTCATCGTCCTCTTCCTCTTCCTCGGGCACGATATCGCCGGGGCCGTGCTGCCCGATGAGCGCGCAGGACTGGCGCAAGGCGGAGGCCTTCAGCGTCCACCTCCAGTCGCTCCTTGCGGCGCGCGACGCCCTCTGCGGCTCCAACGGGAGCAGCAGCAGCAGCAGCCGCGGCGCTGGAGCAACCACTGGTGGCAGCGGGCAGAGCAACGGCGCATCATCGTCGTCGTACTACGGTCCCCAGTCCGGAGCGGAGGGGCGCTGCAGCCCCGCCTCCTCCGGCCCCGCCGATGGGCGAGAACCCTCCCCGTTTCCAGGCGGAAGGAAAGACTCGACGCCCCACGCCAACGGCAGGGCGAAGGGCGGCCGGGCAAAGGCCCCCGCTGCCCCTTCCGGCGCGGCCGCTACGCCCAACAACGCGGCCGGCACGGCGTGGCCTCAGCACGTCCCCGGAGCGACCCCCAAGGAGTCGTCGTCGCGAGGCGGCGGGGAGGAGCCCTCGGCGCCGATCAAGGCCGTGGGGCGGGTGGCCGTTTCTCGCAGAGTAAACGGCGGCGCTGAGGGCGCCGTCGCGTCGCTGGCGGTGTCTCGGGCGGGCCCGGGGGCGTTCGAGACGCCAGCCCACTCCACCTCTCACCACCACCACCACCTCCACAACGTCCACCACCACGCCGACCGGGCGGGGGCGGCCGGGGTGCCGGGCACCGTGGATAGCAGCGGCGGCGGCGGCGGCGGCGGCAACAACAGCCTCAGGGGGAGGGAACACTCTCCCTCGAGGTACCCGGCGCGCTTGAGAAGCCGCAGGTTTCCCCAGCTGGGAGGCGGCGGCGAAAGCCCCGAATCCCAGCCTCCTCCTCACCACCATCATCGGGCGGGGGATGCCGGAGCGGACGGCCTCGAGGGTCACCAATCGCAGGGAGGGAGGCGCCTCAGCCCCCGCCACTCTCCCCCCGCCTCGGTGGGGCGTGAGCACGGGCGCGGGATTCCCTCGGACGCTCGCCGCCAGCACAACGCGCACGGTTGGGTCGTCACGGCGGGAGCGGAGAAGAGGGCAGCGGGCGCGGGTGGGGGCGGCAGCGGGAGCGGGAGCGGGAGCAGGGGGGAAGAAGAAGGCGGCGTGTTCACCCACGACGGCGGCCGCGGACACGAAGGCGGCGGCGGCCGAGCGGGCGAGGGCTACGGGATGAGGACGCGCGCCGCCGCACCCAAGGGCTCGTACGAGCTAGGCCCGGCGGCGGTGGCCTCGTCGGGCCCTTCCTCTTCGCCCCTGCCGGGCGCTTGCACCCCGCAGATAACCACCGGCGCAGTCGTCTCCCCGGTGCCGATGGACTTCCGGCCTGCGCCGCCACCCATCATGAGCGCCGCCGCGGCCGCCGCCGCCGTCGCCGCCGTCGCCGCCGGCCGCCCGAGCCCTCGGGCGGAGGTCGCTGCCCCGAGACCCCGACAGGTTCTCCAGGGCGGCGGGAGGTCCGGCGGGCGGGCGGCCCCGTTGCCGCGGTCCTCCGTCGGAGGCCGCAACTACACGGACAACCACGTGAAGCAGCTTGGGCTGATCGAGGCGGCGGTGGTGGCGAGCGCCACGGCGCGGGACCGGGCGACGTACAACCTCCCGAGGCAGGGGCGGACCCTGACGCTCACGAATGTGTTCAAGTTCATCGCGCTGCGCGGCGCGGGCGCGATGTACCGCCTGGCCATGGACAAGCAGGTGGAGGCGCACACTGGGCGGCACTCCAACTTCTTCGACGGCAAGATCGACGCGCGCATCGTCGGCGTCATCAAGAAGGACATCGGCGACGAGGCCATCACCAAGTCGCGCAAGTTTTCAAAGATTTTGCTCTCCCTGGTCGCTGAAGGTGATGCGCGTATGTACACGAGACTGTTCCCGTCTTGCTGTGCCTTGTACGTTGCCGAGCAGGGCGGCGATCGCATAGGTGTTTCCGTATGACGTTTCGGTGATGGCAGTGAGTGTTGCACCCGCAGAGCAAGCACAGCTCACGAGTGCTGTTGGTTCTGTTGCTGTCTCGGTGCCTTGCACATACTTGTGTTGTGGGTGCGTTCTGCTAGAAGTGGTCGGCACGAGCCGAGTTGATTCTGTCGGCGTTTCCCCATTACCTCTTTTCCCCCCTCTTCGCCTGTCTCGTGCGGTAATCACCCCGACCACAACACCCTCCCGGCCATTTCCTCCCCCTCAGGATGCACCCACCCGGACTGCGACTGGGACCACACTTCGTTCACCTCGGAGAAGATCGCCAACCTCCAGGCCAGGATGGAGGCGAGTACGGGCACAAGCGCCCTCAAGTTTTGCGCCGACCCCGCCGTCTTCCTCGCCGCCGCGGCAGCGGCAGCGGCAGCAGCAACCCCTTCAGGGTCGTCGTCCGCGCGCGGCGGTGGAGGAGGAAGCGGTTGCGGTAGCGGTAGCATTCCGTCTTCCCCGCTCAGCGGGAGCGCCTTCGCCGGGGGTGGTGCCTCCAGTGCGGCGGCGGGCGGTGGCAGCAGCAGCGGCAGCAGCGGCGGCGGGGCGCACAGCAAGCGGAGGCTTGACCTGGGCAGGGACGACGACGGGGGGCAGACCCCGAGCCCACGCTTGAAGAAGCTTAAGCGCGCCGCGAGGGCCAGGGTGACCACCGCGGGTTCGGCAGCAGCTGACGGCGGCGTGGAGAGCACGCCGACAGCGGAGGGAAATTCCAAGTAAGTTTGTAGGCCTCGTCTTGCTGGTGCACGGTAGACCTTTTCGTTGGTCGTAGAGGGGGAGGGGGATTGGCTCCCGTCGGGGCCTCGCGGGGTCTGTGGCGGAGTTCTGAGAGGGAGGTCAGGGCGCTCATGTTTGTAGTTGGAGTCGCTCCTCCTGCGGTTGGCAATTGTCCGTGCTTGGCGCTGTGGCTTTGTCCGGCTTGATTTTTCGTGTTTACAGCGGACGTCGCCTACTGTACCGGTGGTCGAGTAGAATGAAGGGATGGTACGAGACTAAATATGTTGTCGTTCGCGTTTTTTTCGGAAGAGAAACGAGGCACTGCCACCGCAGGTTCTCGTGGCTGCGGAGACGTCTACCCACAGCACGTTCGTTGGCTTGGAGGGTTTTATGAGGACATCTGTTTTTTTAGATTAGGACCGGAATCTTGTGCATGTAGATAGTTCATTCACGATGCGGTGCTAATCTTAATGCGTCGGTCTCCCTCTCGCTCTCGGTCTGTCCGTGCCTTGCCTTGGTATCGAGAACAGATCGCCACCCAAAGAAGAAGACGACATGCGTGCCGCCGAGGTGCTGCAAGGGCTCAAGGACATCGTCGGCAGCCAGTAGGCCCGCTTCGTTGGCGACACTACGTGATGGATGGGCACGCGAGGAGCGCATGGGAGCAATGACTAGAGCTTTCACTGGCACCATGCAGCTCGGTGCGCGCGGAGGGTGGGTGAAAGGAGAATGAGAATTTGGTTTTTATCTTGCAGGGGAAGTCATGTTTTACAGGCGGTGTTTCCAATACGTTTATCGAGCATGGGCCGGAGCGACGCGATACTGGTGCTGTTGTTGTCCTAGACTGCTGTGCCCTCGAGCCAACGAGTAACAGGAACCGGGCGAGGAACGTATTGGGGAGAATCGCGCCGCGCCCCAAGACGGATCGTGCCCCGCTTCCTATTACGCTCGAATCTCTTCGCTTCCTTTTATTCTTTTAGCCTATTGCTCGCGGGAACATCGTTGAGTGGGCCGGGTACTACGGGGATACGGGCAGGCGTCCGGTATACTGGTGGAACAGTCTTGTGTTCGGGCTATCTCGGCTGCTCGACCACAAGCAAGCAACAATAACTCGGGAAAGGGTAAATATTGGGGGTTCAGTTGGCGAGAAACTTGAAAGAAGGCTCTACGGTACGCTTCCGGTCTTGTTGGTCTCGAGATTGGGCAACAAGGACCATATTTCTAATTTTGCGAGCTTGAAGATATGTGTGAGAAATAAATCGGGACGCAACACACAAATAAAAAATGAGTGTGGTGGCTTCTTTTGGAGGGTCGTACGTAGCTGCAAAGTGTGTTTGTTCGAAGAGGGGACGAACAGAGCAGATGGTAGGTGTTTTTTGTAGGTCTTAAGGTGGCGGGGGTTCTTGGCGATCCCATCCGTCCGAAGGACTTGTTTACTGGTCGTTATCGCTGGGGTGGTGGAGGGACGAAGGGGAGATAGGGAGGAGGAGAGATGGTCATTTCCTGTTCTTTAGCTCCAGGCGTAAAAGCGGCGAAAAGAAAGAAAAAAAAGGTTTTAGCATGAATGATATGGTACGGCATGGCGTGCGGTCGGTGGTCTGCAGACGCTTCTTGGTTAGGCGCTGGCGGACCTAGGGTTAATTAAGGGGTTGGAAAAGAGACTGGCTGTCTTAAACAGCTACGAAGCCAAGAGGTCTGGCCTGGCAGGAACGAACACGAACCCGCCCGACCGATAGTGGCACGGGTTGTGTTCTAAATGCACTATGAAAGGGGCTGTGCGAATAAATTGTGAAAGAATGCACGCATTGAAACGTGTTTTTCCTGTGTGATCCGGGATGGGAGCTCTTCAGTAATAGTGGAAGCAAGGCCGTACAGGGCGGGAAAATATAACTGCGAACGGAGTACAGTAATGGGCTGGCGATATGATTGGCGATATGATACAACAAGCGTATCGCTTTTTACGCGCAACAACGGCCCAGGCGTCTCCACACGTCGGATTCGTTTCTTCTGCGTTTAGTTTGTTTATCTACACGGACGAATGTTCCGACCGTGGGTCTCAATAATACTTCGAACTGTATCGTTTCATCGAGAACACCATCACTCACTGCTCTGCTGTCGTGCACCTTTTTGTACGCGGGCATTTCGACGTCGGTAGAAGACCGTGCCGGTACAACTCAGCTAATTGTCCTTTTGGCCTAGCGATGTACACAGCAGTAAGAGGAGGGCGTTATCCGGAGAGGTCTATAGACTTGGGCGGTAGGTAGCGTTCGAATATCAGATTTAATGGCGAAATGGTGTGAAATTCTTTTCTGCCGCTGTATCTGTTGCGTTCAGCCTATCCACAAACGAGATATGGGACCCGCACGACGAACAAGACCCCCTTTCTCACAAGGTATACACGGGTTGGAGTTGACACGCTCGTGACGCCACCATCGTTACAAGACACAAACGGCACTTGAAGCGAGAGGGGATTTTGGAGTCTTCTGCAATACTGGGCTTTTGCTCGTGTGAGTAGTATTGATGTGTGTGCCTTTCTGCGTGTGACGCCATCGTACACAAGGACACAAACGGCACTTGACGTAAAATCAATTGGGGAAGCAGCCGTGGGCACACGGCAATCTATGAATATGTATACACGCGTTGGGGTTGACCCATCCAGAGTTCCCGACAACAACCAAGAGGAACTTTAGACTACTGCCTCCGCAGTAGTCCTTACTAGTTTTTATTATTGTTTACAAGTCCTTACCCTCTCGGCATTTATGAATGAACGCTGTGAGCAGCATATTTTTTTGAAAATATGTTGAAAATATGTTTTCGTCTACATAGCACAAGGTTGTTCACCGGTTGCACACAGCAGTACAGTCTAAATGTAGACCATCCGAGTATTGCGTGCCACGTGGGAGGTAACGATCGTTTCGTGCGCTTGGCGCTCATTACTTTATTTTCATACCATCATACCCTACTCTACGGTAGCTGACAACCCTCAGCAACACAACGGCGTCAGGTCTCCGGCCAATTGTGGTGGTCTGTTTACTCTCTGCCTGCTGAACTACTGCTGCTGTGCTACCGCGCGGGCAAGAGGCGGTCATCTGCACAGCAGCATCTCCTAGATTTTTCTCGGTCGGCATCAGGTGGGGTGCCACACTTGCCACGGGCCGTTGAAAGGCATGCGGCAAGATGTCTTACACCGAGCGCTGACATCACACATTTGCGAAAAGAAGGAGAACCCGCTCTATTCCTGCCTGTGCAGCAGAAAGTCTAGATAGACAGCAGCAGAGCAAGTGTAGTAGCAAGTACTCCTGCTGTGGTGGACAGATATATATGTCCGCAGCGCGTCCTGCTGCTGCGAAGATGTGCAGCGGTAGCACGAGAGGGCACACAGCAGTTACTCGACCTCTGTCTAGCTCTTGCGTATATTGCCGGGCGCGCTCCGACAGACACACGGGCAAACATCGCCCGCTGGAAAAAACGCGGAGAGCTGTTCGCCGAACAATGCGAGAACGTACCACAACAACAACCACCTCAGCGAGAATTTCCAAGCCTACAGTACAACCTTTTCACCCCCGGGCCTGTGCATGCCCACAGTGCGGATGTCGGCACGGGGCCTGCGTACATCTGCAAGGGGCCTCTTCGCTACACACAGCTGGCGGATGACTACCTCCAAGATGCAAGTTCGGCACACACACGCACGCACGTTGGGATGTTGGAAATGTGCCAGATGGTGTCGTCATTGAACTTACACCTACAGCTACCCAAAAAGGGTCTTCGACAGCACAAATGGGGAGACAAGAGCCCTCAAGAGTGTCGTGGATCACCCATACCTGCTCCTTGCCCCGTCGTTCGCGTCGGCGAGAGCAGAGGGGCAACAACGTCGTGTCCCCGTAGAAATTTCTAAGAACATGATTCACGGTGAGGACAACAATTTGACTTCCATCGGTGCTGACCAATCATCGGATGCCTCATGTTCCGTTTCGATTTAAATTTGATGATGACGTCTTCGAGAAATCTACCGCATTTTCGCGCGCGCGCACAAAATATTTTCATAGGCCTCGAGACTCAGCTGAAACCCTTTGCAAAAAAAAAATCCGTTGTTTTTGTGAAGATCGACCCATCATACGATCTTTTCGGAGCGGTGAGTGTGTGACCGCGTCCCCGCGAGAGCGGGCGAGACACCGAGGTGACGCCAGATGCTGAGAAGGCGATCGGCATTTCGGATATGGACTACCCTTGCTCTTCGTCTTGCTCTCCTCGCGGCTTGCAGCAGCGAGGTGAGAGCAGCGCAATACAACACGTCCGCGGCCAACAGCTGGATCCAACTGGAAGCTGATGATTCGTTTTCAGGTCGCAACGGTGAGAGCGTGCACGGCTGCTGTCCAATGAATGCCCGCAGTTGAGCAGCGCGGTGCTTTCTTGCTTGCCAGGTCGCTGTCGGTATATGTTTCATAGTGGCGGCAAGCACGGAACTGATGTATTATGTATCTGCTAAACGCGTACGTACCGTGCCGTACTGCTGTGGGGCTACACACGGCTGGCGCGACGACTTTCAGTACCACCACCCTCTAGTCTAATGGGACGGGTTTCGCGGCTCATTTCGTTTCTTGGGCAACGAACAGCCACCACTGCTGTATAGAGTGTATAGGTTAAATATGGGGCTCAACTACGTACAGCAGTGAAGTTCTTACTGATTTGAGAACTATATTGCTGTAACATTGTATGTCAGCAGTCTTACATCGATTGCCGGCCTCTTCGCCGGCAGGTGTACTGCACTGAAAAATTACTGAAAACTGTTGTAGTCCCGTACGTACGGTAATAGGACGACTGCTTTGTCCGCTGCCGGTATAAGTTAGAGTGTAGTCGATCTGTTGAACCACTCGTGTGCGCCCCAATAACATATGTACAAGAAATGCTGTAGGATAAATTGTGTAACCTCGCGATCCGACGACTATACTGCAGGACACGCGGCAGCTGTGTTCAAGGACCGGCTCTGGGTGGTCGGTGGTAGGGGTGAGCTATACCAGACCTACAACTTGAGGTTTCAGAACAGACGGGGGGACGTGTGGAGCTCGCCAGATGGGCAGACGTGGATGCAGAGCAACGAGCTGACGGGGGACTTTCAGCTGCAAAATTTCGATGCGGTTGACCCTGGTGCCCTGGCGCCGTGGTATGCTCGATTCGGGCACACACTTGACGTTCTCCAGGCCACCAACCACAGCGGAGTATCGACGGAGCTAATGGTACTTGCTGGAGGGTACACTCCTGACCCTGACAACGACGTCTGGGTCACGGAAGATGGGAGTGAGTCTGTCGATTATATTCCGACTGCAAAAGCCCTTGAACCCTCGTCCTCCTGAAGGATCGACAACAACACGATGGGTAATTTTGTGGGCCAATGCGCTGCCTGCTCATCTGAGCACATCAGTTAGACGTGTGGAGACCTATCCTGTGAAACACAGAGACACTGCTGTCCTGACTGGACTTGGCCTGTGCACGCCGTGCTTGCCCCGATACTACTGGTGCGGTACCCTCTCGTTCGTGCAGATGACTGGCGTTTCGCGGGTAACGCCAACTGGACGGGTCGAGGTTGGCACGAAAGCAGCGTGTTTCTGGACAGGTAGCCTTCGGAAGAACAACGTACCACTACAGTACTGTGCATAGGGGTCGGCACGAAAGAGGACTCCTCCCGTGGCTTTTATCAACCAACATTGCATGCTTGCACACTTATTGGGGTGCTCGGAAGGTGCGGTCTTCAAATGATGCATTACCTTACCGCACCCCGATGGCACAAGCACATCGTGGGCTTATTTCACTGTGACAGTAGTCGTGACACCTATCCCACTATTGTTACAGCCTACATCATCCACCACACCCACTCAACACCACAAACCACAATCGACCGCCTACCCGCTTTCGCCGCCTAACGCTCATACAACAAAGCTCAGGTTGTTCATCATTGGAGGGTCGCCTCTCACCAACGATGTCTGGGCGGGAGACATCGTGCAGGACGCGTCCGGGTTCTGGTCCTTCGCTTGGGAGAAGATGGCCAGCGGAAACGACGTGCCGTTCTCGCCTAGGGCAGGCTTAGGTGAGACAAAGCCCTACCAGGTGAATCCAAAACCTCACCATAGGTGTAGTAGCCACGACTTGTAAGCACTTTCAAAGTCATGCACCTTTCTCGTCCACAACAGCGGTAGAAGCTGATGTTAAAATGAGGGTGGATTGTACCCGCTGTGGTTCGTCGCACTACTGTAGGTGCTTACCGCTGTTCGTTCTCCTCGACTGTCTCGCAAATGGGTCAGCTGCTGCCGTGGTTCAACGCCCCCTGGTGCAGTCAGAGTTTAATGACACGCTTTTCTTGATGGGCGGTTTCGGGGGATGGCCGGAAGACGACCCGAGGTACAACGGGATGCGATGCAGGAACGACGTGTACAAGACGAAGGATGGGGGTGAGATGTTGTTGAGACTTCGAAGGAGAGGAGGAGAGAGAGAGGGGAGCAGAAAACCTGACGAAGACAGAAATCGTCTTGGCTGGGCTGACAAGCCGGAGGGAGTAGCATCCAAGACAACAACTCATATCAGCGCCCTCCGGCAATATTTCCGTATGTACCATTTCGCCTGTTTTCATGCTTCGAGACATCTGTCCCTGGCGGAAGCGAGTATTTTGTATTTTCTCACGCTTGCTTCTCAGGGGCATGCAGGGGTATCGTCGGTACATTACCGCGCACGCCCGAGGACCGCCAGCCACCCGTGGCGCGTGTGCTTGACGCACAAAGTTGAAAGAAATGGCTCTATACCCCGGGGACGTGTTCGGTCCGAAGAAAGCCTTCGTAAGAAATAGAAGATTTTTGGTTTCTGCGCAATGCACACAGGTCCCACAGACCATGAGCAACACGAACACATACGAACGAATGATAAAACGCAGCGGATTACAGAAGGGCCCGCAGCAAAGACGCCACTAGCCCAAAGGCACACATTCACGCTTACGTGCAAAGTCACGGCGAGATAAAAAAAAGCTCGCATTATGCAATTCCAGGCAAATTCTGCAGGTTGTACGCAAAACCGGCTCTCACTACGGATTTTCATGACGAAAAGATGCAATGATGCGATGGCGATTACATTGACCATGTCCTCTTGCATCGCCCCCGGGAGGCAAGCCACCTAACCCCCGAAGGGGGGCCTTGTACCGTATACAGCATGTGGCAGGTCGAGAGCTACATAGCTGTGCATTACTTCTCAAATGGATAAAATATCGCCCGAATCATTTCCTGTAGCGATGCTCTTCTCAAGACCTGCCGAGTCCAACTTGACAGGGGATCGAAATTTTCCCTCCCTCTCGGTGCACAGTGGCCTGGTCTGTCGTGACCGAGAGCGCCGATTGGGGTCCTCGAGGATGGTTCGACGTTGCGACCTTGACCAAGGTCTCCGATCCCTACGCGGACGTGACTCCATCGTCGGAATTCCGAACTTTCACGGGAAATGGCCCTCGCATGTGGCTCGCGGGTGGCGGGTATATGGGGCAGAACGGCAACAGCATCGTCTCTTCCATGATCGGCTACGTGGATATGTGGTTTAGCACGGACGGGCTCACCTGGCACCAGGTGGGTTTTCGAGGATACAGTCGGAAGAGAGTGTGGACAATGAGAGAGTTCGGCATACATTACCGAGAGGGTTGTGCTCCACGCACGCATTCATTCGTCGTGTGTTACTGTTCCAACGTGGCAATTGATGTTGTGATCGAGAGACGACGTCAACACCTTTCCATGCAATTCGAGCACTAGGTTACTGAAAACCACGCCCGGATCGGCCCCAGTGTGCGGTTGATAACGTCCGGGATCGCAAGACCACGTGGTCCCACGATAATTGCAGCAGACGCGGTCGGAATCGAGAACGATTATTTAGCCCTTCCCAGGCAGCCGTTGTTCCCTCGGTTGCAATACCCACCCACTCATGGACGAAGTAACACCGCCGCATCGAACACGACGGAGCAAGCAAACACCCAAAACTCCACCAAAACTTTGTCGAAGGTGAACTACGAAGAAGGATCAACCGGGTCGAACCTGTACTCCAGCATGGAGTGGGCTCTCACGGAGGTCGACAACATCCCTACGTACCTCGGCAAGTGGGGGCACAGGATGCTGGCGTGGACGGCAGACGGCGAAAACGGAGTGAAAGAGCCCGCGCTGTACCTGATCGCGGGTGACGCTGTGGAGGGCGGGTCTTTCGTCAGCGACGTCTTCGTCAGCACCGAAACACGTGAGAACCTAGCACTGCAATAGTCGCCGTGTTTTACTTTCGTCTGCCCGTCATTTCAAATGTTCCGCTCGCAGGTACAGATCTTTTGATCTAGATTTTGTTTTTGACCGTGTGTGCATCAAATGGCCGCAAACGTCGGAATGTGTAAGCCATCGATGTGCGTGGTTTGTGTGTGTTCTGATCCATGCTCCGGAAATCAGAGTGTGTGCGCAGTCGAGTTGCAATAGCACGGAACCAAAACAAAATCGTGGTCCCCCCCCCCTCTCTTGCGTCACTTTTACCTTGTTCGCACTTCTTCAAAGTTTTCTGCACGGCGGAGGGGATCGTTTGCGGCGGTATCGGGACATGCGTCGACTTTGGCTGCGACTGCGAGGGTACGTCGCAGGGCACGGGAGCGGGGGGGGACTTTTGCACGGCAGACCAGACCGACTCCGAGTCGGCGGGGGCAAAGAACGTCCCGAGAGGCGTCTCGCTCGTCGTGGCTATCACCACCGTCGCTGCAGCCGTTCTTGCTGTTGGCACGTCGTCGTCGTTATCGTCATCATGGCCGGTACGAGAAGGGCAGTACTTATGACGGGTTCATGCACAGTGCTCCACAAAGAGATACGCAGAGAGAGAGAGAGGGGGGAGTATTCGGTCTGATAGTAAATACTTGGGAACCCGTGTGATCACTAGAGACCTTCTGGTCTAATTTGCGGTGCAAGAAAGTTGTTCGTTTCTTTGCACAACGTCACATCGAGAGACACATATCTCTTAGGAAGTCGGGGGCGTCTTGATTGTCTACGTTGCGACTATGGTTGCAATATCCGAGTAGTTGCTCTCTTGTTTTGATATTGTCCTTAACTTGTGTTATGTAGCACTGCCTTCGTTTCCGATGTAGTGCATTGCACCGCGGTAACCCAGCGACTAGACGAGGGTGCGGTACGCTAACCGAAATACAACCGAGTTTTCGGGAAGAGCGCAGAGGCGCTGCGTCGCGAAAAGTGACGTAGAGACCTTGTCTCCTCAAAGTTATGTCTCCTCTCAAACATGTTTCTCGGTACTGGTTGGTCCCTTTGAGGGTTGAGTCCTCCAAATCATCGGGCTGAACCCGACAGAGGGGCAACAGCGAATGTTTTCGCGTTTTCCTTCCCGCAAACCAACACACCCTCGTCGTATTCGCCTGGAGCCAACGTCAATTCCACGACCGGTTCCCCGTCAAACTGTCTCCGGCGCACCAAAATCCGGGCGTTTCACAAAATCACGATACACGGCGTTCACCCAGCCTCAAATCGCGGCAAACGCCACCGGAAGCAGTCATCCGGTGTTCTCCTTACTGCCGCTGACGTCGCTCTACTTGCCGCTGCGTTTTTCTTGGCACGGATAAATGAAAACCCTTGCACCCTTCCCCTACCGTGTCTCTAGGATCATGCACGCCCCTTCTTGGTGGCTGATGCATGACATTTCTCGCGCAAACTGCGACGAGGACGAACGACCTCGGTATACTGCTGTACATAGATACTAAGCTTTATATTGTGCTCGTCCCACAATAAGCTTAGGTGACACGCTGGGGAGTACCATGTGCATCTCTAGAGACCATCGGACTGCTCGCAAGATTTGCTGTCTATACGACCCTCATAATAAACATTTCCGGGGCGTCCCGCCGCACGGGGTATTTCTTGTCCGTGGTCGTGGCCTGAAAGCTCACGTGTACCGGCTTTATTGATCGCATGCCCATTGTATGCTTCGACTTATATATCTTGACAACAAGTACTTGCAAGATGGAGGGAGAAAAGAGAAGTACGCAACAGTTCCATCCTGATCATTCTTCCCCTTCCTATCCCTGCACCACCAACAACACTGTAGCAGCTGCGCGCTCGTGTTACGCCTACACTGGTGGGAAGATACGCATACCTCAAGCTCCTCGTCGAGCGACTCTGTCCGAACAAAAAATACATCTGTCCGGGAGCAAGCCCACCCCCGCTCTATCGCATCATGCGCACAATAAAATACATCTACAACGTGGAGGGGCAGATTCCGGGGACGTAGCAATTCAAGGCGCCCCACACGAGGCCGACCACCGGGACAATCAAGCACAGGCCGAGGTAGAACACCGGGTCTTCGAACCACACGAGCTCACGGGAGTTCGTGCGGAGGAACCAATCAGCGTCCCGCTTCTCGTTTCCCGTGAGCTTGCTCGTGTCCACGCCGCGCAGCCCGCTCCCCGTCAGCATGTCGATCCTGTCGCCATCGTCGTCGCCTTCCTTCCCCCTCTTCGTTGCGCTCGTCGCCCAGCTACTTCGCTCCGCCGCCGCCGCCACCCTGCACGGGAAGAAGGGTGGCCCTGCCGAAGCCATAGTCCGGGGAGCACCGACGCGTGGTGGTAGTGCCGCAGCCCTCGCGCGCGCTGCGCCGGGATTTGGCGTGGTGAAGGCGAAAGCTTCGACACCATCACGAGTGGAGGGGGAAAGTAGCAGGAAGAGCGGCAGCAGCAGCAGTCTCCACACGAGTACAACCATCGTTCGGATGGGTGTGTGTGTGTGGGTCCTTTCGGTCATAGTTGTTCCACGCGCGCCAGGGGGAGCGACACGGGCGCCAGGGGGGGGCGAAGAAATAGCACAGCAGCAGCGGAGGGGGATAAGTAAAAGTGAGAGTTGCCGTGCTTGCTGTTCGGAAGTGTGTCTGGCGCCCGAACTTCAACGCCACCGAACGTTGGATCCATCATCACGAGAACGCATAGTTTTGATGGACATTAGCACAGAAGTACGGGGGGGTGGACACCGGTTGGGTTTCCCACAGCTGAAATGCAGTCGGGGTATTCTTTGCGCGCCCCGCACACGGATGCATGATGTGCCGGAAACAGAGGCAAGTGAAAACATGACATCTATCTGTACAATAAGCAAGTACAGCATGCCGGGTGTACATGGTAAAGTTGAAAAGCACAGCAGTGCTAGCATTCGCTGGGGAAGACACATACCTGGTATCACCTTGCATCCCGGAACAGAAATATTCTGTTAACTGCTACTCCTCGTGAGTCTAGCTGAAGACTCTGCTGCTGTAAAAGTGGGATGTAATGGTAGACTGACTACAAGCAGCTGCAGCACTGCTTCTATGCTACAACAAACAGTAGTGGACAAGTTCTCTCCGTGTTCATGTACTCGTTCAACCCTGTGTACCTTGCCTTACCAACCAGCTGTCCCGAGCTACATTCCCAATGGCAAAGCAAAACAGTTTACTTCTTACCTCACGTACGTGTGAGCGCGTAGGTTGGCTCTGGTAGCTACCTCGATCGTGTAGCAGAGGATATACTGGTAGAGCAGCTGCTGTTTCTTCCGAGACGCTCCGCGGGGGGGTCGTTGTGTGAAAAGGGGTTACGGCACCCCCGATCATGTTGACATCATCTGTCATGAATCATCGGAGCACACGCCGTCAGACAGAGCGGCACACGACTTGCAGCACGACCTTTGAAGATGCATTACCCCCTGATAGCCGTGCTCTGCTGGTACGGGTTGCCTGTCGGCCTGGCTTTCGCCCCGCCGCCGCTGGTGCGTGCTCGTGTCGGCAGCAGAAACACCGCATCGGCGGTGGCATGTCACCTTTTCAGCCCAGACCACGGGGATCATGACGGCCCGATAGTAAGAGCACCTTCGAAGGCAGCGAAGGCTGCCGCGCAGGGCAAGGAGGTCTCGGGGAAACCGTCGGGTGGGTGGGGCTCTTGGGAGAAGGTAGTCTCCCAGCGGGTCGAACAGGACGAGGTGCTGGACAGGTTTACCTCGGCGGGGGGCGTCCCGGAAGCTGCGAAGCTCGCTGTTAGAACAGCGAATTCGGGGGACATGCCGAGCATCTCCAGGTGAGTGAGGACTACTACTGCTATACTGGTTACACGAGACCTTGTTGACTGTGATCGAGCTGAACGTGCGCTGAGATGATGACATGCATAACCGAACAACCACGCACAGCAGTATGGTATCGTCATGAAGTCGTAAATAGACGAAGGTGCAGTAGCATGACGAGCATCCCCCCCCTCTCCCGCACGCCTCATGTTGCGTGTATTCTGTTGTACTGTAGTATGCATATGCATACTATAATATACTTGTATGGACGGTCTGTTCCCAATTTGAGAGTGTACTTGTAGCGTTGATGCGTCAGCTGTAGACCCATTCATACAGCAGTATGTATTTCGGTACACGTGTTGACTGGAGCAGAGCGATGAGCACTAAATGCCAAAAGTCAAGTTCATGGACTGCATATACATGTACCCTTCACGGATGCCTACTACAGCAAGAAGAGTAGTAGCTTTCGCAGGGATTTTGGGATTTTGTATTTTTTGTGTACATAGGAAACATGTTAGATGAAGGATACAATCGGGGACGTTGGGCTAGGGTAAGGGAATAGGGTCTGCGTACCCCCTCCCTGTTCAACTTCCTTATAATGTTTAATGTCCCGCGAAGGCGGTGCGTTGCCTAATCGATGTGCAGCCGCCTGTATGTCCAGCCCTCTCTGATCAGCACTACATAGTCTACAGTAGATCGGAGTTTTTTTAATGGGCTTACTTGTCCGCGCGCCAAGCCCTTTTGAACGGACCCATCGCACACCCCAGGATTCTCATTCCCAATGCCTTCGTTGTTTTTCGCGCCAGACTATGCATCGACATATTTCGGGGACCGTTCCAGTGGTTCGAGCTTCCCATACAGCTATTCCAGGTATGACATGAATTTAGTGTTGCTTGAGCTACAAGTATAGCGCTGGTGCTGTGCACGTCCAAAAGACGCCAGTGCCCCAACAGAGGGCTTATTTTGGGCTTATCCTTCAGTTTTTGGATATTTCACGCGTTTTCACCGTTGGATGTTGTACTCCGACTGGCCCATGTTTTCTCTCTCTTGGCACCTTCGAGGTCTCCTGCCTGCTGCTGTTTGATAGCACGAAGCACGGCAACTCGTAATCCCGCTTTTTTTTTTACTAGGGTGAAAATTGCTTGAAAAATGTCTCACATGTTGCATCGCCAAATAGAATTGAACAAGAGCCATAGATCATGGATGAATAAAATCGTACTAGACGCTTGCTGGTGCTTCTGTCCGGCCCGCACCAGAGTACCACCTTGCAGTGCTTCTCCGCCGACACACAAGTTTCTCTCACGACTCCGCAGCAATAGCCACTTTCGTTAAGAGAACCGTTCGCTCGCCTGGCCATGTACACGAAGTTTTAGCAAGTTATTCAGCCCCCCTTTTGGCCATGGTTGGCACACAAGAAATGCCGTCCGTCCGCCGACGGCGTTCGACCTGCCCCGTTCCGCACTATCTCCTCTCTCATCACCATGGTGGTGCTGAAATACGCGTATGAGGAGTTGGCGCCGATGCAGCGGTGGCCCTACGACTTGTTTTTTTCTTTTGTTCCGCATTCATTCCCCAAAAAGATGACGGCGACGACGACGACGACCACCACCACCACCACGGAGGCCGGATGATACCAACCCATTCTCCACTCTGCTCGTCCGGCCAACATTAAATGTTACGTTTGAATGATCGGCATGCGCTGCATCTCCCCGCGCGAACCTCCTCCTCCTCCTCCGCCAACCAACAGGAGTTCGCCTTCTTCGGGCAGATCAAGGGCCGCCTTGGGCGCGTGACCCGCAACGAGATCAAGCACAGCATGGTGATCGCCCAGGACACGACCAGCCGCAGGGTCGTGGGGTTCCTCGAGATCGGGATGCTCCCCAAGCCCAGCTCCTCGGAGGAGAGCGCCCTCGCCGGGGAGAGCCTGACGGCGGCCAGGGCGTCGGCCGCGCTAGCGGCGGCGGCGGTAGCGTCGGGCGCGAAAAAGAAGTCGGACGGCGAGCGTTCTTCGTCGACGCCGCGGGCGGGTGCCACCACTACCGAGGGTGGAGCCGGGAGGCCGAGCCGGGAGGGGGGGGGGAGCCGGAGAGAAGGGGGGCGTGAGAGCAGCACCACTGCCATCAAGAGGGAGAAGCAGCCGGATGTGGCCTACCTGGCCAACGTGGTGGTCGACAGAGGGCAGCGGCGGAGGGGGATCGGCCGCACGATGGTCAACTCGGCCATCGAGATCGTGAGGGAGCTGTGGCCGGCGGAGGAGAACATTTACGTGTCCGTTGAGCAGGCAAGAGACGCTTCGAGAGGGAGGAGAGGGGAGGGGAGGGGGGGGGGCGACACTGCAGCTTTACCCCGTTCGGTTTAAAAGCAGTGACCACACCGCACCAGCTTAAAAGCATTTTTTTCTCTCGTCGTTTCGGCAATCAGATGTTTTTCGTGGTCCAAAACGCATAATATCTGAGTTGAGTGTCATGCCCATTTTCGAGCCCTAACCCACCGAATTTTCGCTCTTTGTGCGTGTCTGGCTGTTCGTCCACGCTAATCGCTCGCGTCTCTCGTGCCGTGGTGTTTGTTCTTGTGGTTGGTAGGGCAACGACATTGCGCTAGCTCTGTACCAAGGGATGGGCTTCGAGTTGGCGGCGCTCGAGGACGAGATGATGGCGAGAAGTCGAAGACGCCCCCCCCGGGTGTACCTCTCGAAGCCTCTCCACTAGTCTTGCGGAAGTAATTATTAGGTAACACTTGAGACAGGAGGTACTGCTGCAGCTATCGAGCAGCACGTATTGACTTTGTACATACACTAGAAACCAGAGAGGAGTTAGCTTCAGATGGGTTCATGAGCACGTAAATTGTTTCACTCCAGGTAGCCTTTTTCGCATCGATGGCTTTTTTTTTGTGGAGTTTTATGTTCGAGACCAGGAGGGCACAGAGGGAAAAAATGTAGAAATTCGCCTACGCAACCAAATGCCAAGAGAGATTATAGCTTGTTAGGAGGCGCTATCTTTCGTCGTCTCGTATTCACGTTCGCTGGGCGAGCGTTTCGCGGCGTGCACGCAACACGTCTTACAACTTTGCGTTTCTGATGGTATTTTCCCCAGACACCGTGTGCGCCGAAAGTAGACGAGAGTACAAATTGTGGGGCGCGCATCGGGGGGGGCTTTTGATCATCAGTCGACTGGAATTAATGCGGAGAGCGCTGGCGAAGAGCTGGACTCTCTCTAAGCTGTCAGAAACACCTATTATCTCGTGCACGAGAGCTGCGAACTTTATTTGAAATGGAGAGTAGCCTAGAGTATAGAGACAGGGCGTAGAGAGTTGAGGAGGTCCTTTGGACACTGGCAAAAAGATTGTTGGTGAGTGTAGTGGGCGAGCCACTCACACCTGGAGGTTTTGTAACAAACGGGCACGCGGGCCTCGTCTGTCTGGGCTACGAGCTGGGCGTACTCTCGGCCGCCCGACGAAGTAGCCAATACAAGCCGGCAGGCTAGGTGAATGGCGCATTTGGGTTAAGCAGGTGCGCAGACCGCTGCGGCACACTGCGGTGTCAAGTCTTGATATTTTCACACACGTGAAAAGAAGAGAAAACATATTGTTTGTGGAAACGCTCCTGTCACGTCCGCACTAAAAAAAGAACGGCGGTCTGACAAAAGGAAAAAGCCAGCGCGGCGGCTGGTCAGCCCTCTCACAACTTGCACCGAAGAAGGCCATGCGAACGAAGCGCGTGCGCGCTGCCCTCCTCTGTGAACGAACAAGCTCGTGGTGAGGTTGATGTTGCTAATGTGTGTCGTCGATTGCGCGTGCGCCACGTCTACCAAAAGTCCCTTACACATGCCTGCCCACCCGCTCGCTCTACACAACACGCAATCATCGATCCATCTTGCTAAGCTTGACAGCCCCCGCCCCTTCGCCGGACCATCGATGCGTTCCGTTTCCGGCTTCGAAGGGATAGGAGGGTTTGTGTTCGAAATCCCCCACGCTTCGCAGGCAAGTTAATACACTCCCACGCGCGCCGTTTAGTACAAATGACACCACGCAGCCCCAACCATTTGGCCACAACATTAGTTTAGACACCAAAATTTAAAGTCGCTACAAACGTGCGTGTTTATACCTTGGTCGACTTCTCGTCTAAAATCGTAAATGCGATTGCACATAAAACGAAACAACCGTGAAATGTTTTGGACTCGTTGACCCCAAGGGCCCCAACCAGCCAGGCAATATCTGAACACATTCGATGTCGTGCGCGCTACTCTACCATCTTTCTCCATACGCTTAATGCCGACGCCACTTTCAGCACGACAGTAAGTCGAAAGGGGCAAACCACTATCTAACCGAAAACGATTTGGTCGAGAGGCATCAATCACGCCATGTGCTCCAGGGACTCGGCCCAGTGAGTCACATACGCGATGATGACAATTCCGGCTGGGCCGCGATCAAACAACGACAGAAACGCGAAAGGACAACAGAGGGTTTTCCGTGTCAGGTCAGCCAAACGCGCCTCGCCGGCGACGGTGGGGTGGGTGGGTGGGGAGCTACAAAAGCCACCTCGAGTCGAACATAACTTTGGTCCAACGATCAACCGCGACGCGCTTGTTCAAGAACGCACGTGGTCAAAAGCTAACCGCGACCATTGAGATGAGAAAATGAAACACGAATAAGATTGCCGTTCACACACAAAAAAAAATATGACAAGTTATCATCACTCGGCATCGAACAGAGTGGCACGAAATACCGTCCCGCCAAGAGTAGTCTACTGCCCTCTCATACAGGTCCCCAATTTGTCGGCGAAATACTAATTTGAGGTGAAAAATAAAAGAGAAGCAGCGAAACGCATTGCAACACGCAGTCACCATACCTGTCAGCGCGGAGAACTTCTTCCACTTGTCATGTGGGCTCTCGAACTCCTCGGCGATGACCTCGGTAGCCCCGACGTAGATGAACGTCCCCGCCGCCATCGCCACCATCACGGCGTCCGCTAGCTTGCCCGCGAACTCCGAGATTGCGATACCAAGGCCTAGCCCTGTTTGGAGAGAAACGGAAACGAAAAAAAAAGGAAGCCTACGGTGTTCAACTGCGTCATCATGCTTGTCCTAGACGAGAAACGCGGAACCGAGCACTCAAGCAGACACCGAAAACAAGACGGAGACAACAACGTGGCAACGAGGGGGCAACTGTTTTCCGGCTTACCGCAAAACTGTACCATTCTCAGGACCTCTCTCTTCCACTACGAACTCTCGCCGGTAACCGCAACGAACAGGCCTGCAAACATCCCGGTGACCAGACAGTCCCGCAAATGACGAAATCGGGAGGCAATGCTTTCACGCCGTCGGTGGGCCGACAAGAGGGCGACAGGCATGTCGTGCCAACCCTTGCCCCGTGTGCAGTATTGCCACTGACAAAAACGTTCGTACAATCCCGTTGGCCGACTCCGCACCAAACGAAGGACACAGGCAAGCACGACCCACACGTTGTCGACAACGGCAGAAACAACCAACACCGCCCTAAAACGACTCGAACCAAGGCTACTGCTGCTGTAGCTAAATACCTGTAGAGAAAGGGGGATTAACCGCGATCCAAGCCACATCGGGCAACAAACCTACCTGTATACAAGCCTCAGGTCCTACTTCGCAAACTTACCGTGTAGCCAATCAACGAGCGCTAGACGGGGGAAAGCGCGCGAGACTCACCCGCAGGGCCAAGGCAGCTGAAGATGGACAGGTACTTGATCACCTGCCTCTCAGACAGCCCTGATTTCAAGAAGGATACCAGCAAGGCCAGCGACTCGGCCGGCTTCACCAGGCAAAACAGGATGGCGGTTACGGCGTGTAGACGAAGGGGGCGACGACGGCAAGAGGGGAACGGGTGGGCGCGCGCGGGGGGGGGTGGGTCCTCGACAACTTTTTCTTACACAGCGGGGGGCGCACCCTGAGCTTTGTCCAACAGCGACGCTCAATTCTTCAAGCTGGACGTACAAGAGCACACAATCGAAGCACCGCGTAAAATGATCTCTCCGTGCCCGTTTGTCCACCATTTCATGTCCGTGCTTGCACTCACAGCTATCTCCAGCCAGCCCACTCTGCAAACACACAACACGTGCGTCAAAACAACACAGCCCGATGAGGCCCAACCATAAACCACACAGCGAACGGCCTCCCTACTGTTGTGCATGCGCGCTGACCGACGGCATGTCAGAAACAGACCTGGTGGAGCCCGATGCTCATGGCCAGCAGCCCCGCGCTGACCCTATTCGAGCTCAGCCCCAGCGCCATCGTCTCCATGAGCGCGTGCACGCCCAGCGCAAGCAGCAAGATGATCGCCGACCTCCCGCTGTTGCCCCCCGCCGCCACCCCACCTTCCCCCCCGCCCGCCGCCACCGCCGCGACGCTGCTACCGTCAGCTACGGCCTTGCCGCCGCCGTGCTGTTGTTGTCCGTGGCCGTCCCCCTCGTGCATGATGTTGTGCGCGTCGAACGCCACCTTTTCCACGAAGAAGATGAGCATGTACCCGGAGAGGGTGAGGAAGTACGGCACGTTCGCCGGCAGGCCCGATTCCTCGAACCCGAGAGTGGCGTGCGGCATCATGTGGCCTGAACAACAAAATCGGTGTCAGCAGCAAAACAGCAGGGAGAGGGGCGCGCGAGGGATGTATGCAACATCGGCAATGATGCTCACCTGTCGCCCACCAAGATTCCGGGGTTCGGCGAGGGGACGGGATAAAATTTGTTGGATACAACCGGTCGTCGAGTTGCTAACGCTGTGCTACAGGTAAATACACACGTTGTGCACGGGACTGGAGGGAATAGGGTAGTGGCAGGGGTGAGATATGTACTTGTGTTGTCCAATTTTGGACGTCAGATTCAAAACGCTAACCCCAAGATTTGGAGACGTCATACAGAAGGAGGCCGCAATGTGTTCCAGGACCGTAAGTGCAACAACACTCGTTCGGTGGGTACGACACACAAGCAATAACTATGCAACGACCATATGCTGACGGCAGCCGTGGCGGGTTGGTTGCGTGTGTCTTATCTTATCTCTCACCGAACGCCAGAGAGAGGAAGACCCCGCCACTGAAGGCGTTGGCCATGCTGATTGCCCTCTTGGACTCGACGAAGCTGCGGATCTTCATGGGCACCAGCCAGCAGACCACGTTAAGCGTGGTCAGACACACCTGGAGCAGGATCTTCATCACGTTCAGGCTCATCTTCTCTCCTCCGCTTGTCGCGGCCGCTTCATAGAAAAGCAGAGGAGACAAGGACGGGGGGGGGGAGGGGAAGAGCGGGATCGTCACGGATTGTAACACACAAGTACGTGTCCGGTGCATGCTACTGCTACCAGAGATAGCCGCGGTCGGTTCTACATGTGCTAAAACACAAATATCAAGCAAGGATCTGCGTGTGATGACACCAAAATACAACCTCGGGGCCTTGTATTTCCAGCCTCGGTTCTCATGTGCATCGACCACCGTCTTTCGCATAAACAAAATAGACAATCTTTCCTTGAGATCCGAAAAATCACAGCAGCAGCAGCAGCAGCAGCAATGAGTAGCAGCAACACCGCAGCACCAGAGCACGGTAGCCGGAGAAAAGTGTAACGGGAGTACTGTAGCTTAATTTATCAGAAAACCGTGTTTCTATAAGGCCTGTTGGGCAACACTACAGCGAGCGCAACAGCAGGTACTGAGTGGCACAACACGTCCGTAAAACAGCAGCACGAAAGCAGTAACTAGTCAGTCCCATTGACAGGGTCCTGGCCCATCAGAGCCAACGCTGAATAGGCCAGCAGTGGAAGATGCTCCTCGTTGTGGCGCGTTTAATAAGGGCTGACGAGAAGAGGTCCTGAGCTGCACAAACGACTGGCTTGCTGCGCCGGTGTGAACACGAAAACGCAGACAGCAGAAAAAACCACAAACTAAACGCGACATACGAACTCGCGTGAGAGAACTCAACGCCCAAGACTAGGGAAGCTCCTCTTGCGTGCAGGAGGTTTCTTCACGGGATCGCTGGGTGTCTGTCATACACTGGACAGGTGCAATTGTGCCACGTAAGATACCACACCCCCTGCACCGGTTTTCGTGCAGTACAAGCTCCATTTTTCCACGTCAGTGGGGTTGGCAATGCGGACCGATGCGTCTCTGGAAGTTTTCGATGGAATCTCTCGAATGCCATCCTTGTGGGCATTGAAGCTTTGAAAATCGGTCCAGGGCGTGCGGTATCTAAAAAAAAACACGCGGTAGGTCAGCGCGATATTATTTGCGTGCCTCTCGCCGACTCTTGCTCAAATGTAGCTTCACTACACAGCAGCGCTCGTACGAAAGGCGAAGCGATGAGAAACACAACAGCGGCTACAAAACACACATGACTCACTTTCTGGGAATTGACACGAAGGTCATGCCGAGGCCTTCGTGTCAATTCCCATAACGTGAGTAATCTATGTTTTGTAGATTATGGCAGTAGACGAGTGATCCACGGTTGTGCTTCTCAGGGCTTCGCCTTTTTTACTAGCGCTGCTGTGTAGCGTAGGTTCGGTATCTACTGCTGTACCTACTGCCGGTACACCAACCGCGTGCACCTGATATTGTCCAACCATCGAAACACCAACCGCCGGCCAGTACCACCATAATGGTGTGAAGCAGCGTTGGACTAGCGGCTCATCTGGCGACCCGAAAGTGCCGGTCATAGAGGAGAGAGAGCGCGCACATAACTACAGGCGCCAAAGCGCAAAACGGTTGAGCAAACCAAGAAAAGCAGCTCCACTGACTGTATACTTTATTCCCTGCAAGGAAAGTTGGCCTTGTGACCACGGAAGGCGTTCGCGTCAGTTGGACCAGTACGGACAGTAGAAAGTACTGAGCGGAGACCGGTTTTTAAGGCGAAGACAATAACAACAACATCAGCAAGGAAGGATGCATAAATGAGGCGCGAACACATGTATAGCAGTAGTACACTGCTGTACTATTATAATAGAGGACATGGCGGAGGTGGCCGGAAGACGCCGCGTGTCGAGCTCGGGCCCTCTCGCTGGTGGCGTATGTTAGTGAGTCACATAGGGCGTGAGATGCGAAGCTTGCTAAGACAACAGCCACAACAGCAG
>FN648645.1:82653-102816 GCA_000310025.1 Ectocarpus siliculosus | reverse complement strand
ATATCGTGTTTGGGGTGTCGGTGCGTGTACTATGTTATCAAGCTCGCGGGCTCTTGTCGAGAGTGTTTTGCACAAAGGAGAGACTCAAGTTCCTTGATTAACGATTAACGAGTGAGACATGGGCAGGCAGGCAGAGCCTAGCGCGTCAAGTCCGTCACACTAATCATGTATATTTATCTGCGTACCGGGGAGATATCGGAGATTCGTATCCTGCCGAGTGCACACACAAACATGTCTGTCTTGTCTATCCTATTGAAATCACTTGCCACCATTTCAATCCACTTATCATTCCCTACGTCTTCTCCTGTCTATTCCATGTGTGTCTCGAACCTCAAACCTCTCGAACCTCAAACCTCTCTGTCGATCTTTCTTCTATTTTTCCCAGCTCAGTCATGTTCGTTTCTCTCTCTCTCTCGTATAACGGGCGATATGCAACAACATGCCCCGGACCTTCGCACTCGGAGCCAACTCGCATGTGAACTTGTCGTCGCCATCGTCTACGTTCCCATCTACGCCGTCCAAGGCCAATCAATACCCCCAGTCCAATGTTTGACCTCCGTAGGTACTGTTTCAACCCTCTTCTTCGTTGTTTCAACATTCCTTACACATGTATCTAGACCCTCCCATTCCTTGGTTGTTCCTGTAAAATTCCATTTTTGTCTTTCGACAAAAGGAAGAGAGATATATCATTCTTGAACCCCTCTAATCTCGTCGCTTCCAACGTATCAACTTAGACCCCCTTCCGTACCTCCTGTACACCCTTGGTCCGCTCTGTGGGTCGTCTATCCCTTGCCTCATTTTCCCATCCCGGCGTCCCGAGCTCCTCTCGGCAATCTCTCCTCTCCCATATCGATATGCTGCAGTGTGGCAATACTGCTTCTCTGACCCACGGCACATGTGGTTTGTTCGGATCCACAGCAGGATCGTGAACGTGAAGTTTCTTGCGCAACTTCAGCCCCTCTGTGGAACGACGGAGTTAATCACGTGATGTTCGACATCACCGACCCGTCTAGGTGAGTGCGGGCAAGGTAGGCGAAGTCGCCACATCTATCTATCTACGTTTACAGATATAGGTCGCGGATACCATCTCCTCTTGCCCCAGGCTGTCCACACGACGCCAGGTAGTGCGCTTGGTCACCAGTTTGAGCGTTTGGGGCTCTTGTGTAGGATGTTCCCCGTGTAGAGGATTTCACAAGGGACTACGAAACTTCAGGACCAGAGGAGCCGTGATTCCACAAAACAGCGCGTTTGGAATAAAAATGTCGACTGTACGGGCATGCGTTGCATTCCCGGCAATGACAGACCACCTAAGAAGAACCTGCGGCAATTTTCATGTTCGAGTGGCTGTTCGTACGTGATAACGACATGGAAGAAACGACTGATAAAAAAATTACACGTTCTCGTGGAGGAACGTTCGTATCAACTCGTAGCGTGGTTTCAAAACCGAAATTATCATGCGTGCAGTATTGCTTTCACGCGACGGCGCGCCGGCAAGCTCCGCTTCTGACACGTCCAGGAGGAAAGAAGACTTGTCGAGGCAGGACTCCGTCCGCCAGGCGAAGGACGGAGTAGCAATATTTCCCAACATGGAATTACTTGGAACTCTAGAGTTTATTACAGAAGCGAACGGGTGGCACGCCCAAATTCGATACCGAAAATGGTTTGTTCTGCGGCTCACGGAACTTGTCCGTGCAGTGCGTCCAAAACAATCACACGAATCAGATAAGCTACGGCTATGTATGTCAGCTGGCGGGCATTAAGGGTTTTTGCAGTGCCACGCGTTGAGAAGAACTCACTTGTTAATACTTTTGCGGAACAGCAGCAGCAGTAGCTGTTGCCTTGGGTATCGGCAGGAATGACACTGAGGGGCCCACGATCTTCTGCTCAAGCAGGGGCTACTTAGATCATTTCCCCTGTTTTATCTTTCGCGGTGAGTTTCATCTTTCCACGCTTTCTAGAAGGGACCATTCTCTTAAATGTTCCCCCTACACATGTGAATCCTATACCATATTGTCTGAAGACAAAGGTGCAGAGATTCGGCAGAATACAGAGGCCTTCTGTGCAAGGTATCAAGGTCGGTCTGTGCGAAGGCGCACCAGGGTTTGGTATTAAGGAAGAAACGCAGCTACAGGAGCATGTGAGCCCTCTGACATCCCCGAACATCACGCTGACCGATGTTGTCAACGAACGGCAACACAGCTCGGCTAACCGGGATTCAATGAGTGCTAATAATTTGCACACGCCACACGATTAATCTGAGGGCACCTATGCAATGACCCGATAACGTGTAGTGCATTATGTCAAAATACTCAATATTACTTGCTCGATCCCTTCGATACACGCGCAATGCCCATTGCAGGCGTTTGCTGACTGCGATATGTTTGACTGGCTGAGATCGTTTTAAAAGATGTAACGCTATCGTTTGAACCGTGCAAGTACGGATGCTCCAATGGCGGGGTCGGCGTTGTCTTTGGGAGAAGAGCATGAAAGGTTACGGATAGCAAGTTGCCACACAGGTTCATCTATTCTTTGGCGCACAAGAAAACTGCTGCGTTTTTCCTCTGGGGGTTTTGCCTCTCCGCGGCGACAAAAACGTCATTTTGTTTATTCGAGGGGAAGGTGAGGGTAGTCTCCCAACCCCCTTGCGTGCGAAGATACTATTCATTAGTGGTATCCGCTATTTTTCCGTAGCCAAGACATTAAGTGCGCGGGGTGCAGATACTCTCTTGCCGTTTGAAGTGATTCTCTCTACGCGGGTTGAGACATTCCGAAAACACTCAACCAATTCCGATTTTCTCATAATCTACCTGTGTTACCGGTGCACGCTACTCTGTACCCGTTATAGAGGACCACGGCGAGTCCTACCTTCTTATCGAGAAGAGTCACAATGCATGAGGTGTATACGTCTACGACGGAAACGATTGAAGAGCATGTTGTTGTTTTTGAAAAGTGGGGGTTCTCACTCCTCGCCGACGTGACTCGATGGAGTCATGATATGCTGATCTCGGGAACAAAACATTCGCCATGTACCTGCCGCAGGGATAAGCGTCTGTACTACTACGACAGCTATGCCATGGAGGCGGCAACCAGTCAACATACCTGCCACTATCGCAACGGCTTCGATATATCGATTGGACACACCCCAAAAGTGGTGTTTCATGACCTTCAAACATCTGCTCCCGATGCCCGGCGATACTTTCTAACGTTTAGGGTATGTGCTATGCTTCATTTTGCGCGCTTTCATTGCATCGCCTTTGTCCTGTTTTTCTTAGTACGGGTTTGGTCGTCTCCCGGATTGCCTTGGAGGATCTTGTAAGTTATTTTTACTCTCCCTTTGATCTATAGAAAGTGACAAGAAAATATTTGGTACTTGACCTGTGACCAATGATGGCGCCGGAGTCAGTTGGACCAGTGCAAATAGTAGAAGGTACACGCATCAGTTTCTTTGGTAGCTTTTTCAATTACAGTTTTTTTGGTGGTGGTGCGCGTAAGAGTGAAGCTCACGACCGGCTGCAGAGCGAATACAACAAAGAATTCCCGAGAACCGCGACGCGGTACTTTTTGCTTGCCAAGGACGAGAGACACGCCGAAATCGTGCACAAACAGTATAATTGCGTCTTAAGTTCACCCCAATGGCTCGCACCCCACTTGCAGGGCACAGTATACTTCCACAGACATGGGTACGAAGAGCGCGCAAGCATCGTGAAGCTACATGATCCTGAACGAGGAGTGGTGGTCGCTGAAAAGTGCCCCGAGCAATTTTCCAAGCTTTGTTCGGAACGCTACCGCAAATTCTGTGCTGAAGAGATGATGCCACGGTATAAGTCGTTCGACTTTGAAGACCTGATGAACACCACGTTCGCGTTAGTGCCGGGCGGGGCTTCTCCTGGAACTCATCGTCTGGCAGAGGCGAGTACGCGCTGTCGGGCTTCTTAGATGCTCGCCATGTCGTTACCAAAAGCAAACTATCCACGCTTTCGCTTTCCGTCGTTTCTCTTGAGGTTGAATACATCGACGCTCGCCGTGACTTTCGTGTCGTCGCCGAAAACAATCCACATTTGCTTTCTCTCTTGTCTTGAATAGCCTCCGAACGTTGTTGTAGATGGTTTACACTGAAAGCTAGACGAAAGGTTGTGCAAGAACCCCATGAGGAATAAACGAGCGGTGAACTCGATGAGCAGCGGGAACCAGCCCCCATTAAACATGAAAATCGTTCAATGTTCATTTGGGGGCTCCTCTCGACGGAAGGACCCCAACAGCAGGGCTTGGCGCTTAAGGTAGGATACTGGATGGGGCATTCTGTGTGCAATTGCTTCGACATCACATCGCTCTGCTGGTTAGAAACCGATGTTGACAGAAAGATTACACTTTCCCTCGAACAAACAAGTTGAAGGTTTTGTTGTCGAGGAGTTCGACGGAAGAATCACGATTTTTTGTCGCGGTTCAGCCGGGAAATCTAAACACAACCTCGGGGACTTTGTGAATTTTGATGTAACGCGCAATAAATTTGCCGTGACGTGTCACCTTTTGATTCGAGCACAGTCCCAGTACTAAATGCTATTTATCTTTGTTTCGGCGTGTTGGTGTAGTCATTTGCTTCCTCTTCGATTCGAGTCAACCCTGCATATCGGACGGTCAATGAAGAGACAAACGAAAAGTTCTCTCTCGCCAGCAGGGCAAGTGTGTACGAAAGGCCTTCTCCGCCACAGCCCACCAACGCAAACACGTTTTTCCACGTTGTCCGGGAAAAAATCACCGTCTTCAGGCTTTGAGCGCTGGCGCCATACCTGTGATTGTGGTGAGGGATTGGGTGAAACCTTTCCCGGAGAAGGTGGACTGGTCTTCGTTCTCCTTCACCTTTAGCCCAGATGAAGTGCCTCAAATGATCGAGGTCCTGAGATCACTCTCTATGGCAGAGACAGAGGAAATGCAGGTGAGTTGTATGGCGCTTGACACGGAACTGGCGACGCCTGGAGTACCGTCTTCAAACAACTTTGGAAAAAAAAGACTATTGATTTCTTTACAGTCAGGTTCTGGTCTGAATCTAAGATATTAGGAGTACTGGAACAAATGATCGAAAACGACCTTCCGGCCGAGAGTGGGCATGTTTGTTGGGAAACCAGTAAACGACATGCAGCAGTAGCAACCGTTCGCATGGCCAGGTAAGTTGTTGGGACCGTCCTGTGCCGGGAGGCTGCAGGTGCGCCATTACATACCTACAAATCCGAATGGTACGACCCAGAATTCGACACGGATGTATTTGGGAACGTTTCGGTCTGCACTACTCCAGCTGCAGCCTTCCGACGGCACGGCCCGAGCAACGAACGTGGGCGGTCGACTAGTCGCCACTTCATGATATCCCGTACTGATTCCCCACCGAATATCCGCCGTGTCGCCTGCGTGTCGTCATAGTCAAGTCTAGGTTTTAGATAAGAAACGTGAAGAAAACACTTCCTTACCCCTGGTCTGTGGGAGAACTGGAGTACTTTTCCACACTTCCACACTGGTGTCACGCATCCGCGTGTGATCAATCCTTGTGTGCTCTTCTTCCGCGGTCGTTGTCGAAATCAGTGAAAACCAAGCTCGGCTGATCATCACTCCCCCCCTTTGATATGTAACTGCCGATGCTTTACGAAGTGGATTCGTACTTGGTCGAACATTCCATGGGTCGTTCGCAGCTAATGTTTGCATTATCGACGTCCCGCGCTTCTACCCCCGTTGCTTTCCCCAGCGCAGAGCGATCGAGGCATATTGGAAAATTTACGGCGGCACGACGAACTATTCCTGGATTTCTAGAATCACCATCGAGATTCTTAGCGAACGGCTGGGATACCACAGGCCATGATGTGTTGTTTTGCCTGCTTGTCTTCTTCGCTTTCTTTGTGTTCCACGTTTGTTTGCCTTTGTGGCGATTGTTCTGAGTTCTCTGGTGTCATTTTTTCGTGTTCCGAAGTGTGTAATAACACCTATTTGCACTGGATAGCCGGTGACCGCGTACGTACGACGCCCGCCTTCCATATGACGAACCTGTACGGACATTAGAAGGTACTGTGCAGAGATCGAAACGGTTTGTAGTGCGAACACAACATCGATGGATGTTTCTGGAGGTACCCCGCCACGTTTTGTGGGATTTGAGATGAAGTAACTTCCGACCGGAGGACGAAGCAGGGGAGGACAGAGCCATTGTAGTTGGTTATGGAGGGAGCGTGTCGTCCCCCCCTCTCTGCGTCCAGTCTACCTTCAAGAGCAAGACAACAGCAAGCGCTTGTTGTTCCAAGAGAATAATATACACGTGAGGTATTCATCGGGGACTTTAGGAATCGCTACTCGTGTCGTCCCACAACAGACATCCACCAGTACCAGCACAGAAAGGCCAGTCGGACTATACCGAGCTGTCGGCGTCCCGAGACAGCCTTGCCTGGTAGTAGTTTGTTCCGGGTTGGTGTGATCGGGGCGACATGGCGCTGCTCACGACGATCAGCTTGACGTTGTTGTTTGTCTTCACATTGTGTATAACAAGATCTCTAGGCTCGGGCGCCAGGTGCCCTAGCCCTCACCTCAGCAGTACGCTGAAAGGAACGGTGGCGGGTGAAGAGTGTGCACAGCATACCAAGGGCACGAAGCTGGAAAAGGCGTCAATCTGTATATGATACGTAGTAGACTACAGCAGCACCTACCTTCAATACTACAGCATCGTTGACAGAATTATTGCGTAAGACCAACTTGCAGGTTTGTGAAGAAGCAATTTTTCGTGAGATGTGCATGCATGCGGGTGTCCGAACTCATTCAGCCCGGAGCACATGCTTTGGAGTACACAACAAGCAACAAACAACCGTGTCCATTTCCTCAACACAGAACAGTGTAGTATCCACGAAATGTTATACAGTTGTTGGTGATATACAAAAAAGTGATCTACCGTTCACCTGTGAAGGACAGGGGGGTACGCGTAGTACTATTTTGTAGGTGGCACACCACACCGCACAAACGAACGTAACTCTCTCTACCGTTCACCTGTACATGTGTGGTGGTATGCACGCGTGATGAAGTCTGGTTGGCCCGTGAATAACTCACTTGTTAATACTCTTGTAGATAAGTAGCGGCAGTAGCTGTTGCCTTCGGTATTGGTAGAAATTACACCAAGGGGCGCAGGGTCCTCAGTACAAGCAAGGGGCTATTAGCCTGTCCCCTGTTCCATCCTTCCGCGGGGAGTTACATCTCTCCGCGCTTTCTAGAAGAAACCATTCTCTTCGACGTCCCGTCTACACATCAGAATCCTACGACACTAGCCCACCCTGAAGGTTCTCATACGCAGATACTAGAGAGCGTTGGAGCTTGGCAAGCAATTGTCGAGACTCTAAATGAAAGTATCGAGGATCGATGTGGAGCTCCAAAACAGCACAATTCACCCTCTCACTCGATGGGTCGCAAGACTATCGTTGGACTTTTAGACGACACAAAAGATACCGAAAGGAACTGACGGGGCTAAGAAAAGCCTTCGACGACTGGAGCAAGGTCGAAACCGAAGAAAGTAAGAAAACCAGAAGAATACAAAGAAAGGTCGTCAGAACGACAAAAAGAAAGATCACCGTCGGAACGACAAAAGGACCGGTACCGAAGAGAACCCCATAAGATTCGCCACTCACGTAGTCGCCCAGGCAGCGTAGGACCGACAACAATGGGCGCGAAACACCTGCAGGTCGTGACCAGACGATCGAATAGCCCGAAGGCAAGGCTCGCTCTCCTTCAGCCCGCGCCATTTCGCGTGTGGCCGCACCAATACGCATCGCCCGATAACGGCGATTTGTTTGACGGTGTTGATCAGGTGAACCCGTCCAATACCGGAGAATGTGACTTGGAGTGCTGGAGGTCCATCTCACGTTCCCAAGAAGGACGAAGAAGACCTTTCCAGCGCGTCTGGTATAAAACAGCGATGGTGCCACCACGACCACGAACAGACTGATGTCCACTAATGCGGTCAACCTCGAGACGTTTGGCCGGAGTCGACACGTCGTCTTCCGCAACATGGTAGGGAGGAGGTTTATTCGCATAGGAGTTGAGCACATACGGTGTAAGGCCAGTAGGCAGGAACCGAGGCAAATCTTTAGTATCATGTGGGTTAGCGCAAGGCTTGCAACGCGCAACCGATACACGATTTTTCAAGTCTGGACCCGGCAGATCCGATGGAAGATCCAGAAAAAGTAACTTAGAAGCCAGAGGACAACCGTCTAGAGCGTCAGGACACGGACCCACGGCCAAGATCTTGAACTGGCCAGTCCAGCGGAAAGACAACATAGCCTTGAGAACCTTGTCATCCGTGCCTGAACGAACACCTTGGCGAATGGTAGATTCGGTGTTGTACACCCACACCCATCCACCGACGGTGTAAGAGGGAACCTTACGCAAAGCATCCGATAGAGCGGAGTTACGCCGCTCAATCCGCCAAACCGACGAGTTGCGCTATTCACGAACGAAGTAAACCGTAAGAACGACGTTGGCGATCAGCAGCGAGATCGCCATACTCAAGTTGATCGCGATGCAAGCTTTGGTGGCCTCGAGCATATGGATGCTCTAAAGCCGTGGCAGTCGGTTCATATGCACCTCGTTGGGCGCCAAAACAGTAGCGGCACTAACCGAATTGTTGTAGGCAAACTCAACGTGCGGCAGATGAATATCCCAATAATCTTGCCTCTCATTGACGACCACAGCCGACATCTGAGCCATAGTGTGATTGACTCGCTCCACACCCCCATTGCTGTTGGGATGGTACGAGCTAGTAGCCACTTGCGAATAGTCAGACGCGCGTACACCGCCTGCGGCAGTTTAGAACAAACCTGGGAGCCAATATCAGACAAGAGACTCAAAGGGCAACCCCACAAAGGGGTATACCGATTCACAAGTATGTCAGCGGTGTCTTCGGCGGTGAAATCTGCAGCCTTAGCCGCGTACATATCAGCACGGCGGCTGAAACGATCAGTGAAAAGGAGAATATATGTGTTTCCACGCGGTGTCAACGAGAGGGGACCAGGGCCCGAAGGCAGCGGAAGGCACAAAGTAGGCCATCGAGGCGTCTGACGAAATGATTTGCGGGCTTGGCATCGCAAACAATGCCGTACCCACCATTTCGTGCAAACACTCATGCCAACCCACCAATAGACACGTTCCAGCATGCTAAGCGTGCAAGAGGCACCGAGATGGCAGGATGCAGAAGCGTTACAGGCTTGCATGATCCACGGACGCATGAGTATGGCAACATGTATCGGAATCGGTTCGTCGTTCAGGAGGCGAGCAGCACGCCCGCCAGGACGTGTGGTGTTAGACGACGGGGTCGCTGTTTGCTTGCAAACAAGCAAAACCAAACCATCGTCGTCGACATGTAACCGGCCTTTGCTAGACAGGTCGCGGATCTCCGACAGAGGAGGTCGACGAGCGGACGGAAGATGATCCAGGAAATCCGAAGGGAGAGGCGAAGGCCGACCCAGAAGGATGAAACGAATAGCTGCATCACAAACAGGCTCGTTACGTTGCTCGCGAGACCAATCAGCATGCGAAAAACGTTTGATAGACGCCCGGAAGACTAAATCTGCCGAAGAATGCAAAGCCGCTTCGATAGAAGAGGGGGCCGATTCATAAAGCTCCGACTGCAACCCACCCGAAGGCAGAGTAGCAGCGGAAACCGAAGACGAAGGCGTACGAGTGGTTGAGACCGAACTCGTCGGAGATTCCGAAAAACCGTGGGCAGCAGAGGACTGCTGGGTAGGAGCAACCGAAGTTGCGGAATGCGTTGAAGATGAAAGATCCCTGGCACGAGCCACAGGCGAAGGAGGATCCAGGATCGAATCATCAGCACCAGGGGTCGAAACCAACCTGGTCAAAGACGGGGGCGTAGTCGATGCGGAAGACGCGGGCGGGGAACGTCGAAACGGTCGAGGCGAAGCGGAATCCGAGTGGGAGCAGGTGGGTCCTCAGAGAAGCCCATAATCCACGGGCGGAAGGGGCTTGCCTGCCACAACTGCCGTACGGTGAGGAGTCCGCGTGGAAACCACTTGAGTAGGGTCGAGAGTTCGTCGTGTTATGGCGGTCGGCGAGGCGGCCGGCGGAGACTCGGGCTCGGGAGCCATAACATCCTCGTAGGTCAAGCAAGTGAGATCGACATAAACAGCGATGATGGTGTCGTGAGCCTCTTTTTTTTTTTTTTTTTTACCCTTTCGGCCATTGTTTTGAACCATTTCTGCTTCACACCATCTTTGCTGCACCCCTGCTGCTTTATTGAACACACCAGACAATGGAAAGACCACGAGCTCGAACGGGCTTGGTCTTTATGCGTGCGCGGGGGGCTTGCTATCAATGTATCTCTTCGCTGCATCCCAGCAGCAGCACCTGTGATGATATAGATGGTAATATGGAACAGCCAGCAGTAGTTCAGTTGAAGAAAATCGGACTTTTCAGCAACCAGGCACTCGTTTTCCTTTTTTGAGACACATCACATACGTCTTTCTCGAGTTCAGCAGTCGCACGAATCGCTGGGGAGCAGCAACCACACACCCAGCTCTCACCGCGTGGGATGGTCGCGGCAGAGCAACCTCTCATTTCCGCATGCCGAATGTTTTTGTGTCGCCCGTCTCTACAAAGAACTCCTTTTTTTTTTCGCTCGCTCCTGCCTCCGTCAGGTGGAACTTCAGTTAGATTTCGGGCCAATAGTGACCATTTTTGACGCACGCGTGCTCCATAACGGCTTGCGCAATTTACCTACCTCTTTATGTGCTGTCACCTATGAATCCCAACTTAGTGCGCTTCAAACTCACGTTTTCGAGACTCGCATCGCCTCCGCCGTCAGCAACAAAAGCGTGCCAAAAAGCGCCAAAACCACAGGTTTTCCGCAATTTATCTCGCCCTCTATCAACTTAAATGAAAAAATAAGCTTGCAATACACTGGCCTACGCCTGAGCACAGGTGTATGCCAGACGTGAAGATCCACGGTGTCCCTGGGAGCAAGGACGCATCGTCCAAAAATGAACATCCAAAGCGGTCTATTATCAAGTAGTAGGGAAACGGCGCCGTCGGATGGACGGAGTTTTTTTTTTTTTTCCGGGCAAAATGTTTCGAACAGACCGAACACTTTTTTACGCGCATAGAAGGGGGGCCCTATCTATAGTATCTTATTGCCCCTCCACCCGACTTTTACCCGACGGCCAAGCCGGAGGAAATCTGTCCACCGGCGCACTCTGTGCGCTCCACAGGTGGTGTCGAGCGTCGAGCCGTGTGGGGCGTATTTCCGGCCGAGCACAAAAAAGTTTTGGAAAAATTAATCATTTCGGCGGACGCCCAGCGTTTTCAACTTCCAACCTTTGCACGTGCGATCAACATCATGCATCTCCACAACCCGCCAAAAAGGTTTATGGACCCAAACAGCAGTCACCTGTAGGCTCTACGTTTGTTATTCTTGAGTCCTATCACGGGGTGTTTTTCGCGCTACGCGATCGGGCTTGCGGTAGTCCGCCGACGACGTCGCCCTCACCATATTTTACGTACCCATTGCTTTCACGACGCCGGCGACAGTGCCGCCCCTCACACTGATTGCGTTGTTATGGTGCCGCGCGCATTGTGGGAAGTGCCCCACGCTTGCAGAGGCTGCTGCGCAAGAGCTCATCGCAAGCCCGCGTGCCCTCGGGTATGCCGCCGTAACGTCTTCCCCTCCCCTGCTGACGCCCCCAGCAGAGGCTGGTGTGTGGGTCGGCCTCGCTCGCTCCACCGCAATAGTATTTACTTTTGGAATACTCAATGTCAGGCATAAGTATTGGTACTGCTGTAACACAGCACGTAGGTATGCACTTGAGGAGTATTACCGGAATACACAGGTGGCCAAAGTACACATTTGGGGGTAGGTTGGGAGCACCCCCAATGTCGGGCAGGTTGTCGAGGGGGGTTGCGAGGCAGCACAACCTTGGCCAGCCCTCCTGGTTGTACAAGGCTGGGTGCGGAAGGTTGGGAGGGCTGTCACAACCTTGGTCAGCCCTCCTGGTTGTACAAACACAGACCCAATAGGTTGGGAAGCAGCTACAACCTTAGGCCAGACCTCCTGGTGGTGAAAGCACCGAAGATACGGGTTGGGAAGCAGTTGGCAACCGATCCCGCCAGACAGATGGAAAGCTAGAGTGGGGTGTGTGCATTCGAACCAGCGAGCCCCCTGTTGGTGGGTTTGCTTTGTGTGTGGTGGTGTGTTGCGTTGTGGCCTGCGTGCCCTCGTTTCCACATGACCAGCCTTGACACAGGCGACCAGAGGCCGCAGCGTGCCAAGACGAATAGCGATTAGACTGATGGCATTCCTTTCGTGCCCAAGGCAACAGGCTACTATCTCTAGATGCTCCGACTTGGGGCACGGCAGCCGCCGCGGCTAACCCGCCGCACTTGTGCTGCTAAGAGCGGCAAGACGAGCTTCTACAACCAACGGCGCTCGCGGACAAGAGAGAGCGACATGCCGGCAGCAGTTTGTGCTTAGGTAAGCTATCCCCTGCAGTTTTACCTGGATGGTAGCAAAGAAGGGTGAATGAAGGGAAAGTTGTGTGTTGTGGATCCCCCTGTGTCCCCTGCGGGAGGCGCGAACTCAGCATGTAGTGTTGTTACATGTGCTCAGACACCAGCAGTTGGTCCTGCACACCCAATGGCTCTGGGCCTACTGCGCGCATGCAGCTTTTCTTCATCATGTACAACGGGGAATTATCCCGAAGGCGTCAATCAGCGCCCAGCCTCATTAGACATTGTTTAGGGCGGGGGATGTACATGCTGCTGCTGTAGGCACTTCGTCATTCTTCAACGTTTTTTTGCGGGGGTTGTGCTTGTAATATTAGATATCAGTATTTTGTGACAACGCGCATGTCGGCTGTGACGTGTCCACACACATGCCTAGCATAGACCGCGTGAACCGTCCAGAGGCATCATCAGCCGACGCCCTGCCCTTAACTGTTTTTTGACAAATTGTCCGATTGACACAGGGTCGTCCACACGTCGCAATATTGTAAACATGCGTTCGTTTTGAAAGCAAGAATTGACTACCATAGGTTGCACAAGATACCACACCCACCTTAACCGAATTTCGCACCTCTATTTACCGCGACAAAGACGATGATATGCCAAAGTCAAACGATACATTTTCGGAAAGTTTTAGACTGGGCAGTTCCAATGCCACCATTTCCGGCACCGCCACCTCTTCTGCTGGGGAGTAAACAGGGTTTGGAAATTGGTCCAGGGGGCGTGATATCTTGAGCAACCAACTGCTGTGAGACAGGAGTGGATTCGATTCTTCTCTGCGCCATCGTTTTCTTCCCACCACCCTTTTCTTTTTTTTTCCTCGGGAAATTGATGTGCACCTTGGAATAGAAATATACGGTTGTTGGCCGTAATACCGAGTAAGGCAGTTTCTCATGAGAACCACTTGCTACCCCTATTTTCAGTCATGTACATCATCGGCACTTTCGCCATGGTTAACCATGGTTAACCACCATAGTTAACCATGGTCAACCATGGTCACATTCACCATGGTTAACCATGGTGGTCAACCATGGTCAACCATGGTCAACCATGCTTAACCACGGCTGACCATGGCTGACCATGGTCAGTCATGGTTGATGGAAAACCATGGTTGACCATGAACTATGGTCAGCCATGGCTGACCATGCACAATGTCCATGGTTAGCCATGGTCAGCCATGGTTAACCAACGATGGTGGACCATGGCTGACCATGGTTAACCATGGTTAACCACCATGGTTACCCATGGCTGACCATGGTCGACCACGGTCAGCCATGGTCAACCACCATGGTTGACCATGGTTAACCATGGTCAGTCATGGTCAGGTGGTGGTCAAAGATGGGAGTTGCAACCGTGAACAATGAGCTGGCAAACTGGAGAAATCGCAAGCAACACCCAGGTGGCGACACTCTGCCCTGCGCCTGCTGTTGCTGAAAACTGAAAACAGCAGGAAACAGCAGGCCAGGTGGACGGGATCTTTCAAAGTGTGTTGTCCTCTGTGTCGGGTGCTGTTTATTGCGCTTTCACCGCTGCTCTATGGTGAGCAATACCATGTCAACCTGTTGTGTGCCGAGAAAAACTTGTATTCAGGGAAGGAAACGAACTTTTCGCGATGACATCACGATTAGAACAAGCGAAAAATAATCGGATTAAGGAATAATAAATCTTCTTTTCACCGTTAACCGTTAACAATAGGTAGGGTGGTATTGTTAACGCAACGAAAAAAAACCGTTTTTTTTCACGGAACGGTGAAAAGAAGATCCGATTAATATTCGCTTGTTCTAATCGTGGTGTCATCGCGAAGAGGAGTACGTTTCCTTCGCTGAATACACATTTTGCTCGGCACACAACAGGGTTGACATGGTATTGCTCACCATAGAGCAGCGGTATCCATCCATGCACGAATCCAGCAGTGCCAGCCGCTGTTGGTAGTTTACTAGATATGCTTGTGGGAGACCACGGTAATTGTTTTTATTTTTGTTCGCACGAAGAAATCAGAGACGACCTCACGCGCTCCGACAATAGATGGCCGCGTGCTTGACAGACATTTATCCGGATAGTTTTTGCCGTCGTTCCTGGGAGTCGTTCGAGAGATACACGGACACGCACACAGACGAAACAGCAACACCAGGCACACGCGCAACAAAAAGCTGTTGTTCGGTTCGAGCCAGGAGAAACGGAGGAAGCACTCAGGTAAACACGCAGCAATTATTGCTTCGAGGGGCAAGACAGCACCAGACAGGGAAGGAAGACAAACACACAGATTGTTACGGATGACATCGTCGTTGCTGTTGGAAGGGATATTATCAGCATCGGTATTGGTCTGTGCTTCTACTGCTGGTGCAAAGGAACCGCAAACAAGAAAAATAGGAGACTGGGGCACAACAGATAGATGCAGGACTTTTGCTCCCGCTTTACTGAGCGTACTACAGCCCCCGGGTCGGTGTTAATCTCACCATCCAAAACGAAGCATGAACACAGCTCGTCGCGGATCCCTTTGTTTTTTCTGATGCTTCTGTGCCTGGGCAGGGGTCACCTGGAATCAAATCTATAGCTGCCGTGTCAACAAGTGCCAAAAACCAAAACTCCTAATAAAACCAGGATTCATTGCGCAACAAACCGGTGCCAGCGCATGCATGCCTGCACGCACTGCCACCATAAAGGTCCTAGATTACCCATTGCCATTACAGCACCTGCAGCACCTGCACTACAGGTGCTTTCGTGAAAGCTACCACCACTCACTGCTGTGCATTTATTTATGTCTGTGTCAGCCATGTGAGGTGCCGATCGTTTGGCGGTACTGCAAGGTAATGCTGCTTTTGCAGCGTTCCAGCAGAGAAGGGCAGGTAGGTGTTGTTCGTGTTCCCACGCCGTTCATGTGCAACAGCACACTGCCAGCGGGAGCGGGTGCATGGTCGGTAGCCGTCAGAAAATAGTTCCCCTCCCAAAGTCAATGAACGCAGTCTGGGTTGTTGCGTTGCCGCCTGGAAGGCGTGTCTCGTTCCTTTCAAGGCATCGTGCGTAGACTACTGCAAGATTTTAAGTCGTCACCTGCGGACCATTACCCCCCCCTACGTACTAGCTCTCCGTCTTGTACAACAGCATTCCTCGAGTCCACGAACACGGTCTTTTAACTAGTTGCCGCACCCACGTGTGAAGCTGTCGCCTTCACCATCTACTTTTCAATATATCCTCGACTATGTGCCCGAAGGACAACGACCCCAGTCCTAAATTTGTACCTGCATCCCCTGGTCCTTGTCACCTCTCCTCTTCTATTCCAGATTGCCTGTGTCTCTTCCCCGACCTTAGGTATTGGATCCCATATTGAGACTGATGACGATCCCTAACCAATTTTTCCCATCCTACTCTCCGGGGGGGGGGCTCGCCTTCACTCGTAACAGGCGGAAGGGATATTGGAAGAACTTCTCGCCGAATACGGCATTGGCGAAACTGAGGGCCAGATGGAGTTCCGTGCTTCTCACGTGGCGAATTACTGGATGGCACGAATTTTCGACGGGGCGTCCAACGTCAGCGGCTCCGTGGATGTCAGGAAAACATGGTGAGGCATTTTCCTCATCATCCTCTCCGATTACTACTGTAACAGCAGGCAGGATATATGCGCGCGTCAAGCGGTTTGGTTAGGACCCCTGCGTGGACACTTGAGCTGCGAGCGCGTTCTTCGCGGCCGCTACCTCTACAATACCAGGCCAAGGCGAGGCTTGTCCATCTGCCCCGCGTCACCTCTAATGTGTTTCCATCCACTTCCTTAACCGTGGCAACAAACACTTGACTAACGGATTGAGGAACCTTTCCATGGCGTTAACAGGGGCTATCCCGGGGAGCTCATCTCTCGCGCGCTGAAAAAGGCGAACATGGACTGGCCAGGGGAGGACGTGTTCGACCCCCGGCAACTGACATGCCGTTCATGGCCTGTGGATGTTCCCGGTCCTGAATCGGACCCTGCCTCGGTTCCTGACTCGGTTACTGCCTCGGATGCTGACTCGGGTCCAGACTCTGGTCCTGACTCTCGGCCTACAGGTAAGACATTAGTGTTGTTTAGTAATGATGGTGTTCATTCTCGTGGATGGAAATGTTTCATTGTTGAGCAGGTACTTGTTTTAACATGGGAGGCTTGCCTTGTATGTTCTTCATGAGGGCCTCAAAACAGGTCGAGGTGCGTGTGTTACTGGATGAGAGGCATGAGTTATTTTTTTGTATAGGGGATCCATGAGCATGAGTTCGCCGGGAAGAAAATGCAGCATGCAGGCACCTAACCCTACGTCAGACAGCCCAGCCTTTCCTCAACATGCTATCGGCGAACGTTTTCAATTTCTATGCCCAAAGAATGCTCGACACGAGCTTGTACGCTTTCTACTTTCCTACCACGTGTGTGTCTCAGGTATGCTATCAACGTTGGTGGAACCATTCAGGCTTACAACTTCTCAAAGAAACCCTCACGCATACCCCTGTCCTGATTCAGATTAGGGTAACCCCTGCCCAACGCACACCCGCCTAACTCCGTTTCTTCCTGGAACTCATTGTTTGGCAGCTAAAGCGTCCGCAAATATTATATGCCTGCCGCCTTGTCGAAGCTCCGCGATAAAATAGGCGTCCGAGCCTGTGTGCGTATGTCGCCTGCAGAGTTTACTTTTGACCCTCTCTCCCGGGCCGTGCATAAACACCACGTGAACGCTGGCCGTGCCGTTCAAGCAGGTGTGCTAAACATTGACCGTCACAATGTAGTTTCACCATTAAAGTCGTAACCCTAAGCGTACCATGTCGCTCTCTTGTACCCTGCATGCCCGATGCACGCTCAGGTCGTCCTACACCTGAAGCTATCCGCGAAGGTCTCATGGCGCGCGCCCTGCACGTCGCCCTCCTACAAATCGACGAGGAAGAAACATCGTGGTTCACCTCGACCGGGCAGCTAGACCTCGTGTCCACAACCATCAGCCATGTTGCCAGAGGCGCGCCTGTTGCGAATGTAGTCGTAAACGACAACACCTCGGTGGATGCACTGCACCGGACTACGGTTTTCGGACATGAATACCAGGGCAGATACTCTGTAGACTCAGCCGAAATAGAGGCAAGAGTGCGTGAACTCCCTGCCGCGTCAGCGCTCAGGATGGTGTGGAGAGCATACGATGCCATGACGTGCGACTTTGACGATTTACAAGAAAACATGCGCGGCGTCAAATGGTTGTCAATCGAGGCCAACATTCTTGCCTCTGTTGGAGAGGGTTTGGACGGGCTTAAGTTGCCCCACCGTTTGGTTGTCCTCAATTTTCACGGGTCCTTTGACATGTCGATTGAGGGCGTACAGTTCCCGGAAACAGTGAAGAAGATGTCATTGGGAGGCGGCCCGAATGGGAGTTTCGACCGGCCAATTGGCAGGGTCCGCTGGCCTTCATATTTGGTGGAACTCATGGTAGAAGGACAATTCAACCAACACATTGAACAGCTTGACCTGCCCGGCTGCGTGAAGTACGTATTTCTTGGAGGATGGTTCAACAGGCCTATCGCGGGGGTGACTTGGCCAAAATCATTGCAACAGTTGACGTTTGGGATGAGGTTTAACCAGCCGTTGATGTCGACCGCCAATGATTGGCCTGAGGGATTGATCAGTCTAGAGACCGGTGCAGGGTTCCGGCAGAGCCTGGACGACGCAGTGTTGCCTCCTCGGCTTCAACGTCTCGATCTCGGGGGGGGGTGGAACCAGAGTATGGGGGAGTGAGCCTCCCTCACGGGCTCGAGGTTGTCGTGTTTAGAGAGTCTTTCAACCGACCCTTGAACAACGTTCGATGGAAATCGTATGCCATCAGAGTTATCTCGTTCAAGTTGGCATTCAACCAGAAAGTACATGCTGTGGAATGGCCCCGCTCCTTGGAGGTAATTAAGTTCGGAGATCGTTTTGCCGAGTGTGAGTCGCTTTCTCGCACGCAGTGGCCGCCCACACTGCTCGAGCTCGAGGTAGGGGGGGGAGTGGGCCCAGGATTCCAACGTGTAACTTTGCCGCAGAGCCTGCAGAAGTTGGTGCTTGGGGGCGAGTTTAATGGAAAGTTTCGCCGTGCGCAGTTGCCACCTCGGCTGCAATCGCTTGTCTTCGGACGAAAGTACGCCCAGCCCATTTTTGGTCGACAGTTATGGCCTCGAACCCTCAAGGATATGTCATTTGGGGCGAGCTACAGGGAGGACCTAGCCCGAATTACGTGGACTTCAGCTATAGTCGACCTGCGGTTTGAGGGGATGTCTGAAGATGACATCTTCGTGAAAAACTGCGTGTGGCCAAAGTCAGTGGAGAGGGTACATTTGCGGCGGGGGGTGGTCGTGACTCGCTCACCCTAGTGACAAGGGGAGCCTTTCCTTCTTGGAAAAACAAGTAAGTGTCTCACGTCAAGTGAGTAGGTAGCTCGGGGTTTGTAGTAGGACAGACCACCCGGCCCCCCCAGGAGACGGACGGAGGGGGGAGCCAATGTCAATCGCGTGCTAGCGTGCGTTCGTACGATTTTTTTCTTCCCCAATAGTGTTGTTGCAATGGTTGCTGGCTTGTTCATGGCCACTTTCTTGGTCGACATTACGGGACTGGGCTTGTCATATGACCACCATAGGGGGTCATGTAGCGTTTTGCGTTCTTAATGTACAACGATTGCCTGTCAGACGATATCCTTGTGTGGGTGGGCCTTCCATTCGCATACCCCACGCATTGTTCGACCCTGTCTCAAATGCTCATCTCGAGCCAAATACAGCAGTGCTGCAGCTCCCTACAGTGCAAATCTCGTGGGGGGCTCCAGCATCGTGCGGTAGGGAATGTATGAACCACTTTCTCACACCACACCGGGTTGGTTCGGGCAGATTACACCTTGTGTGGCCGACACAAGTCAGCCGTGACTGTTGCCTGTATGTCTCACCATGGGCGGGCAAGGCCGTTCGGGTGAACTGAGCAAGAGGGTCCTGCGTGCTGCCCGCTACAAACGCTTTGTTCAGTTGTTTTCGTTTTTTTGTGATTTATTTGCTGGTTGAGTGCCCGCTCGTTGTACACTACCCGACCGCCCGACCGACACAACCCTACCCTACCCTACCCAAAACCCAACCCTCAAACCAATCCAACGGCGACGAACGACGAAGAGACGGCGGCTAAGCCTCGGCGGCGGCGACCCAACCCCAACCCAATCCCAACACAACACAACACAACCATACCAAACTAAACCAGCCCCCCCCCCAAGACCGAACCCAGACGGCCAACACGGACCAATCCAACCCGACCCAACCCAATTTATTCAACCCAACAGGATACGGTCGGTCGGGTAAAGACGAACCCATCAAAACACCTAGAGCAAGAACACAACCCCCAAAATCCGCCCGATCCCAAGTGAACCGACTGCAACATGCAGGGCGGCACTTTCAACAAACACGACACCCCAATGAAGACCTCTCCAAAGAACCACACAGCAATTTGGCAACGCGCACAAATACTACGCCACAAACATGTAGTACATAGAAACGTGACGCACAGGAGACGAGCGACCACGAAGAAGTCCGTTCGAATCAGGCCGCCCGATCGACGGACAAACCGAACACGACCGACCGCCCGACCGACCGAACGACCGAACCCAAACCCTACTCTACCCTATACCCTAC
>FN648645.1:37777-52164 GCA_000310025.1 Ectocarpus siliculosus | reverse complement strand
GGGATGGCGGTCACTTTTTTTTTTTCCCGCCTTCTTTAACCAAAGGCGAACCAATAAGACGCAACCATGTGTTACTTCGAAGTATAAGTTAACTTGTGGACTTCTCTCGCGACCACAGAAAAAACTGAAAAATGAGCCCGTGTTGTTGCAAGTCCTCACAAAAAGTGAGCTTTCTGTTTTATTTCAAGGCTCATATAACACGGAGCCCCCACAGCGGCCGGATTCCTACGGGACAGGACGTTATTCGTCAACAACTCCGGCTGTAGTCACGACCCAAAAAGTGGCCAACCTTAAAGCAACCTTGGCATGTCTCTACAGCGTGGTGCAAAAAAATGTTTGGAAGGGATCGTTTGTTTAGCGCGGGTAGGGCATTGAAGGTCCAATTGCATGGGATCTTGTACGCAAAAATTCCGAACAACGTTGGACGTAGACCTATGATGGGGCGTGTTTGGTCGATGTAGGTGAACGAAGCCTCGAACGACCCTCGTAGTGGCCATCCAAAAATGGGCCAACCCCTCAATGCTACCTATTACCAATCTATGCCTTTTCTATCCACTTTGGCGAAGTTTCGAGCGAGCTCGTCAACTCGTTCCCTTGCGGATAGCAGCATGGTGTTCGTAAGCATCGAGGTTCCGCGTGCGGGGTTGAACGGTTCGAACATCTCACAAAATCAACAGCGATCTCTCTACACAGCAAGCAGCACGCAGCAACATACCGCCACTCGACATTCTAGGCCGAAGAAATTTATATTAATACGTCCTCTACACTGCTGTGCCCCCTCTCCTTTCGTTGTAACGCCATACCATTTCGAATATTAGGATTCGCAGGATCCGCAGGCTTCCCCTAATGACGGGGCCCCCGGTGACGAGGAGTCCGATGGAGAAAGTTCACAAGACACCTCCATCGTCCCTAAGCCCAAGAACAAACGGAAGTTCGCGCGCATCGACGCGGGGGTCCGTGGCTGACTCGCTGGTTAGGGTCTTCGGACCGCCGATCATCTCGGCTCTTTGGGGGACCTTGACGGCAAGGATGAACCCGGAGGTGCGTATGTGACGTCGTGTGTAGTACAACCGTGGCGGATAACGTCGTGTTGTTTGTATGGGTGTATTTTATTCCTATAGTCTAGCATGGTGTCAACCACTTGAAATTTTCCTTCAACGCGACCTCAACGACTCGCAAGTTTACCCATTAGCAGGTAAAATTTGTTTGGGTGCGGTAGCCCGTCAGAGGCCGAAAGAGAAAGAAGGTTAACTCAAGACCTTGGTTGATTAGAGAGTGAGAGACATGCGGTAGGCAACACCATCGCCATGCAGCATGTCCATCAACACATTTCATCCGCGTACCCCCCGGAGGCCCCGTAGACAGTATACTCTGCCGAGCACCCCAAACAGCCCCCCTGCTCGGTACGAGATACGATCTACGAAATCCTCGTCACGACTATCATTGCCAGGTAAAACGGCGATCAATCAAACTACGCATCCACACGGAAATCATCCACCATTCATTCCAATTCAAACAATTTTCCAATAAAACAATGTTCAACGAAATCTGTCAATCTCCCAATAAAACATGCTCTACGAAATCTTTCAAATATTCTGATTATATCAAACTACTATCTCCTAAAAGGTCTGTCAATAATCAATTCACCCTCTTGAGAAAAATGCTTCACCAAATTCTCAAGAAGTCAAAACACAAACAGTCACCCTTGGAAAAATACCCAGCAAAGATACACATTACATCAGAATCACGTCAGAACGGGGACGGGTAACTCCGGGAAAACGTGTCCACCGTCCTGACTTACTGAGAACAAATTCCTCAGATCATGTTATATATACAAGGGCTCCGGACTTCGGGCGCAGACGCGCCCTCGTCCTCAGTAGTAGGCTTAATGGGAAAGTGTGAAGGCTGTGCAATGCATACCAAGGGCATGAAGCCGCAGGGTGACCGAATGAAAGGTGTGAAGTTGTTCGCGCTGTATTTGAGATATGTGCCGTTCCCGGTGTAACATGAAGCCGAAAGAGTGGTGTGTACGTGACTTTTTGTCTAGCTTCGCCCGGTGCGAACGAAAAAGAGATGTAAGCTACGGTCGCCTCTCTTTTCTTGCGCGGGTATGAACGTAGCCGTGGAGCATTAGCATCGGAAACTGAAGAGTTTCGTACGCTGTACTCCACAGGGGCAGGAACCTAGGCTTGTCGTTCAGACTGTCACGTGGATGAGTTACTACAGCACGTGATCCGCTGTTTTCTTGACCTGATGTGAAGACTAAAGCTACAATTTACGGTGCTGAAACTTTTTCACCTACAATGGGTCCGTTGTTTGTTCGGCTTACTTCAGCGAACTCAATGTACGCAGGGTCCGCGGATTCAGCGTGGTGGGCGTTAGGTTGATTAATAATGCTATGTACAGATCGGTATTGTTGTGCTCACGGAATATTGTTGTGCACATGCGTTCGTAAAGTTGTCGCGATGTTTGCGTCGAATTTAAGGGATGAAATGTTCTGTGTGAATTCAGAATCGTATGTGTAAAACCTCGAGTTGTTCGACACGGAATAGTTCCCATACTGAATGTTGTTGGAGGTCGAATATGCGGTGGTAAGCACGTCCATGCAAGGTGAGCATTGAAGGGGCTGGCGGTTCAGCATCCATGTCTTTTTTTTAATGCCACCTGCGCCTAATGCAGTAAATTCGAAAAAAAAGCCCGTTGTACCTTCTGTGAGCAGAAATGAGTTTAGTAGTTTCAAACAGCGCCATAAGATGGTGGGGGATAGATTTCAGAGGATGGACATACGACTTGCCTTTGTTACAACGATTTTATCTTCTTTCTTTTTTCCAAAGTTGAGCATTGCAGTGAGAACATGTGATACTTCGTGGATCATCCAAATCCGTGTGTTTAAGCTAGAAAGGCGTGCCGATTGCGAGTCAATGTCTTGCACTCGAAGGCGTATTTGGTTATTAGCATCACCGCGATGGCTGTCTAGACTCGGTGCCGGTAACCTTGGTGCACGATTCCTGATTTGGCTAAAATGTTGACGTATCATATCGAGTTCAGAGTCTGAGTCGTGTGGTGTGTTATTGTTTGCATTGCGACGTCGACGTTCCGTTAAGATTCCAGCACGTCTTCGTCTGCGAGATCTTGCTAGTTCTGCGTGTTGCCCGTTATCCGTATACGGTGACGTGCTTGAACTTCTTGCCGTCGGAAGAGTTGGCACCAGCGTAAAGACGCCACACCGCGTGGATATTATTCCACTCTGACAACAACAGCAAGCAAAAAGGGCATTGTTGTGGAGAGATTTAGCGGTTGCGGTTGGTTGCGATGCAGTTTCATGTCAGGGCTTCATGCAACACCTGAACAACATTTGGGAACATATCAGGCGGATATTTACTTGATATAATTGAAGAGAGAAATTGATTTTATCTTTGTAGCCGCGGCTGTTGACCTGTTCGGTTGGGATCCCGAGCGAAGGAGTACCTCCCACCGGGGCGAGGCAGAGCTGGCACGGCTTGGGGTACGCTGTCGACGGGGTGAGGATGGTGCAGAATACGTTTCAACTGTGTCCTCGTCGCGGCTGTTGTTACGGTCGCAAGGGGCAAACTTGCCTTTACCGCCCCGCGCTTGTTAATGAGCTAAAGGTGACCGCCGTCGTCGCAGTCGGGCCCGGGGCAAGGCCAGTTGGGGTCGGCCTTTTGTACAGGGCGGCGGGAGTCTCCACCACGACTCTCTGACAGGCTGGGTGGACTAACGCTTTGCTGGGGAGCGATGGGAGAGGGCGTTCATGTTGTGTTGCAGCTGAAGGTCGATGCGGGAATGAGAGGGGAGGATGTCGAAAATGAGAGTGACCGGGTGGGGCCGGTGGGGCTGGAGCACGTTTTCACGCTTTACACACTAAATTCTGACTAACTTGGAGAGGAAATTCGGAACATTCGAAGAAATGTGCACTCTTCATTCACTCTGCACAGAACGTCCGACAAACTTCCAGCAAATATTCTAACTTCTGACTAACTTCCAGCAATTGTTCCATGAAACGGTGTGGTATCACGAAAAAAAGTTGATATCTCTTGTTTATTTAACTGTATATATACGATATAGCGCAGTCTACAGCTGCACCTTCAGTACAACAACAGCAGTAAAACAACAGCAGCTTTCACAGTCATACAGAAGACATATGCCTCCAACCTTGCAGCACTTGCAGCAATTGATGATGCCGTGAGATTTGCGGGCATGTTCAAGCTCAAAACAAAGCAAGTTAAGTCTAAAGTTGTGGCGTACCACAACAACAACAAATCAAACTACATTTATTTGTCCAATATTCCTTGCTACAGCTGTAGAATATGTGCATCTTGGAGGGCGTGTGTGGCATATACGTAGTACGTAACCATCCGCGCGGTGACAATACACGATGCACATACAAATACTCCAGTTCGCGTTGCTTACGCTAGAGAAGGCGACAGGATGCATGCATGCACTACTGTACCTACAACGCTTACCACATAGATAGATAGATAGATAGTACGGACAGTCTGTCGATATCTATCTACAGATGAGACCATGCGGCAAAAAAATGTCTGTGCTCTGGTACTACATGTATGCTTGTACTTCAAGTATGTATGTGTCATGATCTAATTTATGAGTTGACGCTCTCCGAAATCTCGTCCAATGAGCTGCGTGATTCTTTAGAGATCACAGTCCCTTGAAGTCCCTTGCGTAGACGCGCCCGGATGCAGGAGATTTAGCCGTACTTCACGGTGCTGTAACTCGCTCGCCCTTGGAGTCTAGAGCTCGCGACAGGGGCGCTGTGATCGTGAGAGTGGCACGCCCACGTCGGCGAAGACGGCCGATAAAAAATGTTTAAACCCCATTTCAAAACAATGAAAACCGATTTACCGCACCGCAACCTCTAGCTCAATGACTGAAATAGTGGTTGCGTGCACCTTGCTGTAACTCTACTCGCCTTTGGAGATTCGAGCTCGCGACAGGGGCGCTGTGATCCAGAGACTGGCCCGCTGCAGCGGGCAACAGCCGGCGAAAAAAAAAGTCTCAAGGCGACCGCGAACTGATGCACCGAAAAAAAACGTCTTGCTTTTAGAGTGCAACAATGGTTGAACTCTTGCGTCTCAGGCCTCCGACATAATTGTAGTTAAGTCTATACTCACAGGATGGTCGTCGTGACGTGATACATTTCTTGTTATTTGTATGGAAAAATAAAATAAAAAAACGGCTGTGATCAAGGGCGCACAAAAAAAACAATTACGCCCCCTACCCCCCAAAACCTTTTTTTGGGGCCCTCCGGGAGGGGGGGGGGGGGGATGAAGGTCCCATTCCCCCCCCCCAAACGCCACACAATTTCCTATATAAACAAGTCTATAATAAATCCTATATATAAAGTGGGATTTCATGCAAGGGGGTAGTACAATCCACGTAGCCCCTGCTCCAGAGTACCGCAGCCCGCAGCCGCGGTACCGTCCGTAGCAGAGGAGCGAGGGAGAGCGAGAGCTTGGGGAGAGTGGTCACGATGAGCACAGTCTCCGTGGGGAGGGGATTCCTATCAACGACCCCCTTCAACAAGACGGCTTGGCTAAACTGCGTCGGCCGAGAGCGAGCGGATGGCATGGCGCGGACACAACTTCGGCGACGGTTCAGGAGTCGACGAGGGCACCCCCTTGCAGCATGAGGCTTCGCAGAAGCACGAAGAGTGAGTTGAGTGTGGAGGATGAGGACCATTTTGTGAGATTGCCTTGGTTGCATTATAGTATCATCTGCCTCGCAGCAGCAGCAGCAGCAGCAGCAGCAGCAGCAGAAGCAGCAGCAAGAACAACACACACAACAACCCACACCAAGGTTGGACGCAACCAAGAGTGCGCGAATGCGGAGCCCTCGCGATGCAACTGCCGTCGTGTTGTACACACCAAACGTGGTTGTACTGCTGCCCGTGTAGCTGGCAGCGGCAGCTGCGTGTGTGTTGTGCTGCTTCCCATGTAACTGGAAGCAGCAGTAGCGGGAGCCTCAACAGCAGATTCAGAAGCCGCAGCGGTAGCTGAGCAGCATGACAACTTGTGACAACGTTTGAGAAAACAAATGCGCGAAATGCAGACCGGCACCACCCACAAGGCTGTGTGCCACGGGGATATTCGTGCCTCTGCAGAAGAACTGGCCTTTACATTGGTGTCCCCTGCCCTTGCCTGCCACTTTCCGCACGCCAATCGCATGCGAGCAGATCGCGTTCGCCTGTTGCGAAAATCGCTCAGAAGAATAGCAGTGGCAACTGGGTTTGCACCACGTGCCAGCACTATTTCGTCTCCGGTGAAGGGCTGACCCAGTTGCATGTGAACCAGCACGAGAGGTCGACCGCACACATGTGAGGGCGATGGCGGTCGGTGTCCGCAGTTGCATTCTCGAGTATTTTGGACTGCTCACTTGTGCTTACCAACATTTCAAGACCTCGCAAGACCCGTTACTCTGTCTATCCTCGCCGCACGCATGTCGCGCAAAGTATCAATCAATGCGTGCATGCAGCTTTGTCGATGTGTGCGAATGCGTCGCCTACTACGCAACTTGACACAGTATGTACAGTAGAACGATTAGATAATTGTTCCGTCTCTCAACGGCGGATCAATCAATATTTATTCACATCCGCAGGCGTGGTGCTGAAGCTAAGCGTCAGAGGAGTACAATGCTGAGGTTTTTTAAACCGACGATCACTACGGGCGGCGGGAAGGGGTCGAGGGACGTGATGGATAGCAGCGGTGGCGCAAGCAGTGACGTTGAGGTGGTTACGACGGGAGTTGCAGGCGAGCGTGAGGGCGGAGCAGGCGCAGGTAGCGACGCTGAGGTGCTCTCGACGGGAGTTGCAGGCGGGCGTGAGGGCGGAACGGGCACTGGTAGCGACGGTGAGGTGGTTGCGACGGGAGTAGTTGTGAACGGGCGTGAGGGTTGTGAGGGCGCGAGCAGCTGTTTGGGTGCGGTAGCCCGTCAGAGGCCGAAAGAGAAAGAAGGTTGACTCAAGACCTTGGTTGATTAGAGAGTGGCATGCACGGCGGAGGCACGAGGGGCCCCGCACGTATCATGTCCATCATACACAAACATCATCCACGTAGCCCCCGGAGGCCCCGTAGATCAGTATCCTGCTGTGCACCCCAAACAGCCCCCCTGCTCTGTACGAGATACGATCTACGACACCTACCTCACGAACTGCCAGGTAAAACGGCAGATAAATCATCCACCATTCCACTTCAAACAACTCGTCAACATAACAATGCCGTACAAAGCTTTCAAAGTCTTGTGATATCAAATTACTATCCCCTAAAAGGTCTGTCAATAAACAATTCACCCTCTTGAGAAAAATGCTTTACCAAATTCTCAAGCAGTCAAAACACAAACAGTCACCCTTGGAAGAATACGCAGCAAAGATACACATTACATCAGAATCACGTCAGAAAGGGGACGGGTAGCTCTGGGAAAACGTGTCCAACGTCCTGACTTAACTCAGAACAAATTCCTCAGATAAGCATTCATGTTTCAACTCATTGACCAGCTCAAATAACCTTCGGAAGCACAAAGGCTTCAACCATGACTTACGAGAACATGCCAAATCCTTCCTCCAATACCCAATACCTTGACAAATATACCAGTCCAACAGCCCCCCTGCAGTAACATCCATCCCAAACACGAAGGAACCAAACAAACAAATCCAAAACAAATAAAACACCTGCGACTAGTATCATGGAACAATACCAATATCCCCCCCCCATGATTCTTGTGCATAACTACCTCATCCATCGTACGTACCAGAGAGCAGAAACATAACAACAGCAAATCAACGGTCAGTGTAAATTCACAAATAAAATACATCACGTAGGAAAAAGCCCCCCCCGCTGAAAACACAAAGAACAAAATCAACGAATATTCATCACAAAGTCGCGATGAGCGCAAAAAGCCTCCTTGGGGAGCGGTTTAGTCAGGAAATCCGCGTGTTGTAGGTCCGAACGTACGTGGACTACCTTGAACTCGCCCCGCGCGACACGCTCACGGATGAAATGTGTCGATGTGCGTCGAGTTAGGGGTCGTAGCCGGGTTACTTGCCAAGTGAATAGCGCCTACATTGTCCTCCCACACCGGAGTGCACCCCACATCACGGTCCGGAAAGATAAAACTCCAGAGATACCGCAGAAAAATAGCCTCCTTCAGCCCCTCAGACATCGCCACGTACTCCGCTTCCGTCGAAGACAGGGTGACGCTCTTCTGCGTCCTACACAGATACATCACACACGCACCAGCGAACATCACTAGTGCCCCAGAAACAGACCGCCGGCCGGTTGCCTTGCTGGCGAAGTCCGCATCGACAAAAAGTTCCATGTGGTCTCCTCCTACCATGCCCCTCTCAAAAGTAATACCGTACTCGCTCGTGGATCTAACATACATCAAGACATGCAAAGCCGCTTGCCAGTGCAATCGCTTCGGCGCGTGCGAATACCTCGCAACGGCACGTACCGCGTTGAGAATATCCGGGCGAGTCTGATTCGCCAGCCACATCAAGTGTCCCACCAGCGACCGGAAAGGCGCGTCAACATTGGGCTCGTCGGCGTCATACTGCTCAAGCTTCAAACCAACGACCATGGGTGTCTCTTTGTTCGTCGTCACACCGAACTTGGCGACGATCTTCTCCGCTACAGCCTGCTGCGAAATAGTCACCGTCCCCAACGCCGTGTCACGAGAAAACCGGCAACCCGCATACCAGCGCAGTTCCCCAAGGTTGGAGGTGGGCACATACCGGTTGCAACTTTATCGGGAACTTTTGTCAAATGACTTTTGGTGCACGCTCGTTATGGGGTGAAGGAGCAGTTGGCTTTCTTCACGGGACTGTGGAATGCGCAGGCGTGCTCTTCTTTTTTTTTTTCGTGCAACGGCGGGAAGCAGACACACCTCCATGCCACACCGTGAAGAAACCGGCCAGCGGTTTTCCCGGCGCGGCACACGATACCCCACGGTACCAAACCTTGGGCATGAAAGATGGAGCAGAGAGGTACCTCCCGCCGAGTGTCCTTGCTATACTGATGTTGCTTCCTCCTTCGGAAAGTTATCGGTCGAAACCCAAACCCACCCGTGGCGGTAAAAATTTCCGAACTTGAACCCCTCGCGGCCGTTGACGTTCGTGCGTCAACACAAAAATATTTCCCCGGCGCATTTCGCACCTCACGGCGCCAAACCTTGGCATTGCCCAAATGCCCATGGCATTACCTCCTTCCGGATGCCATTCATAAGGCACGTCGTTTAGTATTCGTCGAGATATCGGTGACCACGGTGCCTTCCAATTGAAGCTGGAGACGGGGGTCTACGTGTGTGGTAAGGGATATAGGTGCGTTCGTTGCGATGTAGAGTGGTTCATGCCCGCTATTTCTACCCTTTTGGGTGCCCGCACTGGAAAAACTGCAGAATGTGGGGGACTTTCCTCAAGATGTGGACGGGGAGGAACCGTCCGATGAATAAGCTCACCACCATGAACGAAGACGACATCCAATCGGCCGACCTCGTCTCCTTCTGCCGCCCGTACCTCGAACGCCCGGGTTCTGGTGGCGCGTCGGCTACTACGCCATCAGCTCCCGCAGCGCAAGCTCAGAATAGCTCCGGCAAGTGGCCTCGTTGGTATGCCCATCAAGTAACAAGACGCGACTAATTGCGCCTCAGACAGCAAAACTACTTGATCGCGGGACGGTTAGGGCCTGTTTTGTGCGCGCAAAATCAAAGGGTTGGGCAGAGTGCGGAAATATGACCTGGCGATTCTTTGAGCATCACGGGTGGCCAAAGCAGGTTGTATCTGGTGCACAACCTCCCCACAACCTCCCGAGGCTCAGGTTGTACGCCGACGTACCTATGCAGCTAGCCCCGCATAACGGACTGAGGCTTTGGTCGAAGCCTAGACCAAGGGTTATCTGAGGTCGATTGACAACGTCCCAACCTGATGTCCCCCGGGCCGGTTTTGGGCACCAGTGCAACCCTGTTGTTTGGCCCCCCGCGCGATGTTTTCTTTCAAAAGTTTTGATTGTTGAGTATGAAGAGGCGTCCATTACCAGGTCAACTAATATCGGCGAGCGACTTGCAACATTTTCCAAGTTTCAAGTTCGGGTGGTCGTTGTTGCGTTCTTTTTCTGGTCGTTCCCTTCTTGGTACCGCTATATAGCTATACTGTGTAACCCAGCGTCTAAGTTGTTTTATCATCATCCTTGCCGCGGGCGCCCTCTTTCCGTTGTTCTCGACCTCTCGACAGGTTCGTCTGCTGGGAACGATTCCCAATCCGTCCCGGAGACAGCAGACGCAACGGGGTCGTCAACGCCTTGAGGGCGGAACCAGCCCCCACAAAGGAGAACGACCTCTTCCGATTCGCCCCCCCATCGAGGCCTCGATTTCGACGGGTGCAGAGAGCACAATGCGCGTGCCACCGGCTTTCGATGATCACGGGTGTATCGGGTGTGGCGACCACACCCACCCTCTTGCATCGCATTGTTTTGATTGCCGCTGAATGATGCGTTTTGAGTGAGTTGGGATATCCTTCTCGCGTTTTTTTATTTCGTGTGGCTAATTTTTACGGTAGGACTACATAGAGTACAGTTCAAATCCGTGGTTTGTGGAGGCGCTTTTGATTTTTTGGGAACAGGGGATACATGCGGCGGACGCGACAGTCAGAACCTTTTGGTGAACAGCAGGGGAGAGGTTCTGTAGCAAAGAGGCAGATGGAAGGGAGAGAGATTGACACAGGCTGCATTAATTGTGTTACTATCAACACAGAGCAAGAACAGCATACCGGTTAGGGCCTTTGATCGTAATTGCACAGTGGATGAGCAAAACCCACGCTAAATTGTTTCTGCGGCGCTTTTCATTTCTTCCACTGTCATGTAGTATACGGAGTACCCTTACCGGGCATGCGTAGGCTTCGCGGAATGTTTTCCGAGTGATAATATATGCATGGCCGGCCGTGTACTGTCCGTGTGAACGTGTGTGTTCTACCTGGTCGGGGTATTGCGAAAGATGAAAAAAGATAGCTATATATAAGACGCGTTACGTGCATGCCATCACAAGGTCGCACATATCCCAGGGTTTCACAAACCATAGAACCCTGACAGGGTTGCGAACCATGCACCTCCACAAGGTCGCACATATCCCAGGGTGTCACAAACCATGGAACCCTGACCGGGTAATGAACCACGTACTTCCACAACGTTGCACATATCCCAGGGCGTCACAAACCATAGAACCTTGACAGGGCTCCGAACCACGTACATCTACAAGGTTGCACATATCCCAGGGTGTCACAAACCACGGAACCTTGACAGGGTTCCGAACCCCGTACTTCCACAAGGTTGCACATATCCCAGTGTGTCACAAACCACGGAACCCTGACAGGGTTCCAAACCCCGTACTTCCACAAGGTTGCACATATCCCAGGGTGTCACAAACCATGGAACCTTGACAGGGTTCCGAACCACGTACTTCCACAAGGTCGCACATATCCCAGGGTGTCACAAACCACGGAACCTTGACAGGGTTCCGAACCACGTACTTCCACAAGGTCGCACATATCCCAGGGTGTCACAAAACACGGAACCTTGACAGGGTTCCGAACCACGTACTTCCACAAGGTCGCACATATCCCAGGGTGTCACAAACCACGGAACCCTGACAGGGTTCCGGACCCCGTACTTCCACAAGGTCGCACATGTCCCAGGGTGTCACAAACCACGGAACCCTGACAGGGTTCCGAACCCCGTACTTCCACAAGGTCGCACATATCGGGGGTTCCCACATTATCGTGTAAATGGATTCACTGTTATAACAGTGAAGTTCACTGTTATAACGGTGAATGTCACTGTTATAACAGTGAACTGTCACTCTTACAACGGTGAGGAGCACTCTTATGAAAGTGAGGAGCACTCTTATAACAGCGACTATCACTTTTATAAGAGTGACGTCACTTGTATAAAAGTGATAGTCACTTTTACAAAAGTGATATTGACCGTTGTTAACGTCACTCCCTCCCACAATGAAAGTGAAAGCCACACTCACTATTATGATAGTCATTTCACGGTATGAAAGTGAATTATACTTTTATGAAAGTGACTTGCACGTCACTTTTATATAAGATGAAAGTGACTTGCACGTCACTTTTATAAAAGTGCAGAACTAGTCCACGATACTATCACGTGCGTGACTTTCGTCACTTTTACGAAAGTGAAGACAAGTGACGAACGATTTCGTCACTTTCATTAAAGTGCATGATCAGCGCACGGTATACATCACGTGCGTGACTTTCGCCACCTTTACGCAAATGACGTCACATGAAGATAGGGTTGACTGCGTGTCCTTTGATGAAAGTTTTGCTTGTGTGCTGGCGCTAGGGCTAATGCTTACCGCGCTGCCGACAATCTCCGAAGGCGCCCCTTGAAGTTGTTTTTGCTCTTGTGTTATTTTGTTGTGGTCTCTGCGGGGGTGAAAGGGTCCCCGCAATACTAGATGGTCATACCACTACCCCAACTGCGTATCCCCGAAATGCATCCAGACCAGTATCTCCACCCAAGTACCACAAACAGCCCCCTGCTTAGATAAAGGTACTGTCGTCCAAGCGAATTACATGCATGTACCGTTCCAGGAACGGCAACTTGAAACATACAAAAATATACCATCAAAGATATACCTCATGCGCCCTTGAGAAAACTCAATCCGTCAAAAAAACAGAAATATTCTTGGAAATATATCCAACAAGATTCAACATTACATCAGCGTTGCGTCTTGCAGAACAACGGACAATACCGGAAACGCGTCATCAAATCAGAATCAACAACCTCAAACAACACCGTACCTTTCAACCTCTTGGTCAGCACATCATCATTATTCGGAAAGCACATAGGCCCCAACCATTTACTAATCAGCACATACCAAAATCCTTCCTTCAATACAACATCCAGAAATACCCAGTGCTGCAAAGACAGAATAACGTCCAAAAACCCAACACAAAAATGACGCTTGCAACGGTCGTTGCATTTGCATCAATAATTCTTGTTCCATCGCCCCCCCCGCTCCGTGGGATTTGAATAAAGCCACTAGAAAACGGGAACTATGAGACTGTTGTCTCCAGGTTCGCGTGTGAGCAAGTTCCCGTTGGGATGTGTGGTGTGGATACACACCGGTTCAACCTCTGGTGAAGAGGCTGACGAGTACGGATAGTTGTGTTGTGAGCCAGGGGGGGAGTGACCTTGTGTTGAAGCAAGGTTCAGCATCCACCCGACACTGACTCTATCTGTGGCAACACCCCGAAGGTAGATCTCCGACAGGTCATCTGACGTCACCATCTACTACAGTCTGAGGTGGCATTCACAGCACCCCCCTATCTTCAATCACGAGGCAGGAATCCGGATTGAAAGATACAAGAATGACATAAATAACCCAGAGTGTATGAAATGGTGAAGTACTGATGAAAAACACGAGTTAAATGACTTGGGCCGTAACGTACGGCGACTGCCATCATTCAACGAATGTTCCGTGTTTTGTAGTCATAAAATTTGGAACGTGTCACCAAAATATCTCATCCGAGCATCGATCGTACATAATGCAGTCACAACCACAGTTTGCACGAGAGCAATTCAGGAATTTTGGCAACTATTCCCGTACGACGAACGAATAACTACACAGATGACGAAAGGTGTACGGAACATGTCACTTCAGTCCGCCTCGGCGCTGTAGGTAACATGTGATCTACCGTACGAACGAACGATGGGTGTACAGAAAAAAAAAAACATCACTTCGGTGCGCGTCTTGCCCCGATAGTGTAAAAAAAAAACTGTACGAGTAGTACCTTGAGACAACGCCGTGAACTATTTTGTAGTTGCACGTACCGAACATCCAGCAACGAAAAATAATTTGGCATTGCACCCGTGAAAAACGATTGCTTGCAAGGCTTAAAGTTCACAAGTGTCGAATGGCGAATGACGTGGGTCGACACGCTGGGAAAACGTTGCTCAAACGATATGCAGCTGCAACAACGAACGAACATATGTGCACAGCTCACGGAGAGCTAACGATACGACCTTCTCATGCGATTACGCAATGAGAGGCGCTGCATAGACGAACGACGACGAATGGTGATTACGAGTACAGCAAACGATATGCTGTAGCATGGATTTGACGCAGTAGTGGGACGAAGGTCTGGTCCTCTTGTGCTTCCTCTTGCACGGCCAAGACACCCATCTACTCTTTCGCAGTGTACGACACGCGAGAAACGATGTGCGGTTAACGAAGGGCGTACGGAACATGTCACGGCAATCAGCTTCAGCGCTGTAGGTGACATGTGATCTACCGTACGAACGAACGACACGGAATAAAAATCCACCGCACGAAACGACTAG